>VOQK01042792.1:44375-59105 GCA_015052645.1 Benitochromis conjunctus | reverse complement strand
CATTCTTCAGGCCAAATGTCATAAAAGACACTAAGAAGCTCACCTCAACACCAGAGTTGCTTCGCTTGGTGCAGTCAGCATAAGGTCATCCAGAAAATCATCAAGATGATTCTACGAGTGAGTTGTATTTTAGGGTTAAAGCTGCATTCAGGGGCAAATATGAATTTTTTTCTGTGTTTTTTAACATTAAAGTTCATACAATGAAGACAAATTAAATTTTTGTCCTTGTTTTCTAGTTGTGATCTTAGAATGAACTACAAAGTCAAAAAGAACATTGTTTGTTTGGTTTGTATGCTGATCCTGAACTAATAATCCTATCTTTTTTTCTTCTTGAGTATCTCTAAAAATTGATCTACTTTTTGATAACTAGACTCATAAGTCTCTTAACCTTCCCCTCTTTTCATTATAAAACAGATCAGATCAGCTGTTGTTGTTGTTACATCTCCTTCCACCACCACCACGAGGACAAAGGTCTCCAAAAATCGGCGCAAGTGATGCAAGCCAGAGACTTGTAGTCTTTCATAAGGTAATTATATAATGAAATTTCAATAATATGAAGTTCTTTGAGCAATCTTAGTTAATTTAGTTTTTTCTGTAGCTGCACATCATTTCTGTGAATAATTTTCAGTGTCCTTATGTCAACCCCAGTGATGCTGCAGTCTGGAAGAGCATCTCTGCAATCAACAAGGTCGGCAACCATACCTCCTCGCTGTCGGGCATCAGAAGAGCAAGATGGACACCTTCTACGTCACCATGGATAAGCATCTCATTCCATGCCAGGCGAGCACTCACTTGGGGCATTTGATGAACTTTTCAAAGCACATTTTGTGTTTAATTTGTCCCAAAATAATTTAAAGCTGGACTTGTTATTTGCAGTGCAGTGGAAACATGCCTGTCTTTTGCCAAATAAGTGATTTACTTTTGATTGACGATTTTTTTATGGGAATCAAGTTGTTTACTGAGTGTTTTGATAATCATCTACATGCCTAGGAGAGATGTATAGTGAAAATGTCAGATGTAAAGTTTTATAAACCTTTTGACATGCAAAGGTCATACAATGTTTCAGATGAGACAGTGTATATTGTACCTTCATTCACAACTTTTTGAAGACAAAATAAATGACGTTTTCGCGAAAACGAAATGTAATTCTTTCTCATAATTTAATTTGAACACTTTTCAGTGTAGAAAGCCTGACACTATGGGGAGTGAAGCCAACACTAACCAGAAGGTTAAAAATTGTATTTCAGCAGAGTCACTTGTTCAGTCTCTAAAGTGTTATTTTAACTCTGTTTTGCGAGTTAAAACATGAACTCTGGCCCAGTGTTAAATATTTTAACTATTTCAAAAATGTTGATTTAACTCTAGAGAGTGTGGCTCTGTGGGAGTTAATTTAAAAGTCAATATTTGGCATGATGACTTTTATTGTACGTCACAGGCTGAACTCTCCTAGACAAGCTTTCTTTTAAATACTTTGGATGTTGGCTTCCTTTTCTTGTGTTCGTTGACAACATGATCCCACACCACTTCAGGTCCATGCTCTGGGAATGCCAATCCATGACTGACTTTTTTTATCCAGGTGCTTTTACAGCATTGGCAGTGTGTTTGGGTCATTGTCATGCTGAATAAATAAGCAATTGCCAATCAGAATATTTTCCTGCATGGTGACTCAAAATCTTTTCTGCATTCATAATTCAATCAATTTTGATAAAATCACCAACGCTGCCGGTTAAATTTTGGACTAAGCCTAAGGACAAAGCCTCCACCGTGTTTTACAGATGGCCGTTATAGACCTTGTCTTGGCAGCAAGCCTTTCACTGAGGCTATTTTTGATGAGACTGAACAGTAGCTGGATGAAGTCAAGGGCCAAATCCACCACTAAGGATGCCACTATTAGATATTGTTCATCTGCTATTTAACAGCTCTTTGTGAAGAATTATTATAGTTTCTGATTTTGTTTTCAACTATATTTGTATTTAATTTTGACTTTTTGTTTTTATTTAGATTCTTTTTATTTAGTTTCCAGAGTGGATTTCCTTGTTTCAGTTTAGCTTTTAGTGTTTGGAAATCTTTAGTTTTGGATTATTTTCTATGAGTTTCAGTGGGAGTTTTAGTCTTTTATACGTATTAGAGTTTGAGAGTTAGTTAAGTATTAGTATTAATTAGAGACAAGATTTCAGAAAGTCATTACAATAAAAAAACACTTTCCTTTAGATTTTATTTCATTTTAAATAGTTTTACAATAGCTCACAATTTTCTTTTCAAATCTACTTTTAATGTTTAATAACCTTAAAAAAAATTGCATCTAATTTTAATTTAATGTTAGTTTACTAGTAACCTTATTTGGGAATTACCTAGTTGGTGCAAAAATACATTGCATTATATTTGGTATTTTGGATAGATTCAACTAAAGAACCTGGAGCAAATTATGTGTCGTTTTTTAACATTTCCAAATGTAAGTACTTGAAAATACCATTTAAATTGGTTCTTTGCTAAGTTTTCTGTTGTGTGTCTACACAAAATCGGCTCACCAACTGAATTAGGTACAATTTTTTATGCTGTGGCTTAACAAACAACAAGAAACACTCTGCTGAAAATGGTGAGATGCAAGGCCTGGACTGAGGAAGTGAAAAAGCAGTCAATGTCCAAGAAAAAACTTCGAAAGACCATTAGAAAGCCTGGAGAACTAGACTGCTTTTAATGACAACTTTTAAAAATTACATTGAAGTCTGACTCATTGAAAGCAGAATATGATTAAATGAAGGGTGGTGTAAGACTTCTGAACAGCATATTGAGGCGATGGAGCTGAGAAATACTTCAAATATTACAGTAAAATGTACAAACTGGTGGTAAAAAGTAAATTCAAGTCACAAAGGCCATCAAGACGAAAAAAAAGTGTAATCTGTAGACCAGATACTCAGTTTTAATTATCAGCGGTACAAACCTCCATCTGCTTGTGTGTGTGTGTTCAGTATGTGATAAAAACACAGTAGTACGCTGAACGATTACTACAGTATGTAGTGGTTTTGTGTCACGTGACAAAGATCGAGCATAGAATCGGGCTTAATAGAACAGATTTGTTCAAACGCGTGTTCATAGGAGTGTAGGTGCCCGTGTGTATTCTGTAGTTGATTTTATTAGGTATCTAAGTACTATAACATGCAAAAGCCAAAACAATAATGTTACTGCAATGCTAGTTCGCGCAGTAACATTGTTAATGAGTTTTGTTTTAAATTGAAAGTTGTATTTCATCACGTATGCGATGTGATAAGACTTGCGTTCTGTATATGCATCGGCTAAACTCGGCTTGCTCATATACGACCATTTAGATTTTGCATCTAAATATTAATCAATAATAACGTCGAAGACTTCCAGGCAGCCATCTTAGCTGTACCGACGGCTACCACACAGCAGGAAGTGTCCGATCTATCGGTTGCACTTCTCTGGGGTCAACTCTCTCAGTCAAACTACCCTGAAAGAGCGGTTAGAGGTAATGGCTACTGTAGCTTGTTATTTGAATTATTTGCCTTTCGTTTAGGTCTTAGCTTGTTTCGTATTGATTCACGGCAGATGCATGTAAACGTCACAAGATGAGTTCAAAATTTGTATGTAAAAAATGGGACAGGAAACTCTGTGGTCCTCTCTGGGAGTCGGTGTTGTTAGCGCCAACCTGCAAACTAGTAGTGAGCTAGCTAACGTTAGCGTGCTAACTTAGCACGGTACTTTTGTTATTAACATTAACGCAGACATTTAGCTAAGACGGTTATCTGTTATTCAAACGGCCTCAGTTTACCGTGTATATACATCAAAGCTTTTTAGTGAAGTGAGCAAATTCTGCCACTTACAGGGCTGTGTGGGGGTAGTTAGCATTGCTAGCGGCCTTAATGTGACGGTAACGTTAGCTAATAGTGGCTAAAACTTGAGTAATTCCCGCGGACTAACAGTTTCACGGTCTTTTGGATTGTATACGCTGTCGATTCTAAAAACTATTACATTAGCGTTATTTAAACCAATCTCATTAGTAAAGCGATTATTTTTCTGTATAGTCATCTGTTGAACTTAACGTAATGATCAAATATCTGCGTTTCTAGCGCTGTTATGTTTCCCGCTGTTTATCAAACTAGTGTTTGTTCCACGTGGTAATTAAACTTTCTTTCGTGTGTTTTTGTTTTCAAATTGACTCCAGGACGAACAGCGAACATCGCAGCATGGACTCGGAGATCTTGAACATAGAGGAGATCGTGATGGGACGGGGCTTGCCAGATCCACCTCCTGAGGCTCCCCCAGAAAAGCCGGCAGAACCCTACAAACCCATCACTATGAATGGACCTCCAGCTCCCTCGGTTCATTCCTGTGAGTAGTGCAGTGATCACACCTTTTAAATCAGCTTCCTGAAAGCAACAGCACATAATAAATCTGATATTCTGTTGTGGATTCAGACCAGCATGAAAACCTGCAGTGCTTCCAGTGCTTTATCACGTTCTGCAGTGCAAAAGCCAAGGAGCGGCACATGAAGAAGAGCCACCGGGAGGAATACAAGCAGCAGCTTCAGCAGGTGAGAATCACAGAGTGTGGTATTTTTAACTAAAATTGTGGCCTTTCTGTGTCTTAATCTGTTCACCAGAGTTCAACCCTGCTTGATGATGGAAAGTTGGGATTTTTCTTTTTAACTGCTTTTCCAATTTTGCAATAGTGAAAGTATTAAGACTGCAGATATGTGTTGCTTTTTTTTGTTTGTTTGTTTTTTGGTGGTTTTAGCTGCCATTGACCCCAAAACAAACTCCTCCTTTGGTGAATAAAGTTACTCTTGAAGAACATTGATCTATAAAAACACGCCACGTGTTTGAGAGCAATTTATCAAGAGCAACTACTTTCTCAAGTCAATAGATCACCCTTTAAGTTCAGCCTATGTGTGTATTGTCCTGGTGTTGCAAATGTTAGCATTCCCAGGGCCAGTAATGGCCCATTCGTATTTGCCTCATTAGTTGCTTCGCACATTACCTTACGTGCTGTAATGGCGCTTTTGTCCATTCGTGATCATCTCTGTCACCGTTGCAGAAATCTCCGTCCTTCAGTCCCATGCCATCTGGAAATCCCTGTGCACCCTTTGTCATGTAAAAGCCTGCACAAGCAGACTTCCTCAGTCTTAACTCATCCTCGTCCATTTTGAAAATGGCTGCACCGGAAAAAAAATTGGGAGGCGTCCAACCCACTGAAACAACATCATAGTGCAGCTTACACTACATAGCTTTCACATTATACACTACTCCTCAAGGTACCAGATTGCTTCAGTTGAGTGATTAGAAGCCCAGTTTTCTCTAAGAGCCTTCACACAAATCCATGTCCCTGATAGGTTTTAAATGTTTGTCTTCTCTCTCTCTCTCTCTCTCCCCCTCCCCCCCCTTTTTTTTTTTGGTCATCTTTTCTCAGGGAAACACATTGTTCACATGCTACGTGTGCGACCGCACATTTCTGTCATCTGAGGAACTGACACAGCACCAGCCAACACACAGCAAGGATGATAAGCCCTTCAAATGTGTTCACTGCAAAGAGAGCTTTAAAACGTTCTCTGAAGTGAGTATAATTTCCCAGCTGTATTACAGCATACAGCAGAATTAATCAGTTTCTAGATTTATGAATTTGCACTTAATGTTTCTGCATAACCTTTTACTTCTCTCCTATCTAGCTCACATCCCACAGAAGACAGGTGTGCCCAGAGAAACAGATGGTATGTAAAGATTGCAATGAAACCTTCCGTAGTGCCGGACTGCTGCGTGCTCATCGCCTGACCCAGCATCCACGCCCAGATGTCGAGACTACAGAACAGCCAGAGGAGTCTACAAAAACCCATCGCTGTAAGAAGTGTGGCCAGGGATTTGAAGCTGAATCAGAGCTGATAGCACACCAGGAGAAATACCCAGAAGGTCAGCAATGCAACGGCAGCGCTTCATCTGTCAAGAAACGTGGACGGCCTGCCAAGGCTGAAGACCCGGCAGTTGCTGAGAAAAAGGGAAAGCGGAAAAAGAAAGAGGAAGCAGACATTCCAGAGGAGACCGTGAAGGCTGGCAGCACATCAGACTCGGCGGCAACCCCAGCAGAAGAAAAAGGGAAAGCAGGTGGAGCAAAGCGTGGCCGTCCCTCGAAGGTGACAGCAAAGTCAGAAATGGAAGATAAAAAAACTCCCGAGGACGAAAGTCAGGCTTCAGCAAAGGAGAAGAAACCTAAAGCAGAGCCGACTCCACCCCGTCAGCATCCCTGCCCCGAGTGCGACCTCTCATTCCCCGGCTTGATTCAGCTCCGTGCCCACAAGAAGGAGAAACACGCCCCACGGAAAGCCCACCCCTGCGAAGAATGTGAAGAAAGCTTTGCCCGTCCAGAGCAGCTGGATGCCCACATGTCCCGGGCGCACGCCGTGGGCCGATTTGCCTGTCCGACCTGCGGGAAGAGCTTTGGCCGAGAGCGCACATTGAAAGCTCACCAGAAAAGCCACCCAGAGGAAAAGCCTGAAAACACAAGTGGCAAAAGATAATTGAGACATGGAGACTTTGCAGATTTTATTCATAAATTTTCCTTTTTACCCAACCCTCTGTTTCTTTTTCTTTTTTTTAAACTTTGGCGATCTCGTACTACAGATGATGTTGGTTTTTGAGAATGAAGTTTTAGCAAGTTTGGGAGATAAGATTGATTTTGATTACTGGCTGTTGAAATTTTGGTCAAAGAGACACATCTCCTAAATTAACTAACCAGATGTGAAATCCATCTATTACATCGTTTGTCACAATAGTCTGTAAAAACAGAAACTTTGGATTAACTTTTTAAAAGATTTATTTTTTTTTGTAAGTGTGAAATGCGTGTGAATTTATTACTTTGTGTCTTGAGTTGTTTAACTCACTTTGTGGTCAAAAAAATATGTTTTCCCTCTCTTTTTTCCTCCTTAAATTTTGGGCAATTACATGTGTTGAGGTAAATTAGATACCTGGTAGCGATACTATGTTTGATTGTTTAGTCAGTTTTTTTTTGTTTTGTTTTTTTTTTCCAAGAAGAATTATGTCATGTACAGCTTCGGGTTCATATTGTGCATTTTTACACTTAATATTTTGATTATGTTACTTTATAAATTAAGTCTCATTGAGGAAGAATTTTAAAATAACACGATTAAGCTCTGCTGAAAGTTTATTTTGACTAAGTGCTCCCAGTTCAATGTGGAGTGGTTGGCATGTGGGCAGAAATGATCCACTTTAATCCTAATTTGTCTGATGCTAAAATGTACTCCCTTATTTTTTCACTTGTTTAAAGGACCAGTGTGCAGGATTTAGGGTGGTCTATTGGCAAAAATTGAGTACACTGTTCATAATTGTACATACTAAACTGGAACTACTAACCACATTAGTATCTACACAGGGAGAGGATCCTCATTTGAGAGAGGTCCATGTAGCCCGTGTAGTTTTGTAGACAAACACATGCCATCACTGAAAAAAGTGGGTGTGTCATGTAGTTGCCATTTTTCTACAGTAGCCTGGAGTGAACAAACCAGACCTTAGCTACAAGAAGGGTCTTTCCTGCTGTTCAGTCACAAGTAGTTGTATATGCTTGGAAAATGACTTTGGTCGCAATCTGCAACCTCACCACTAGATGCCAATGAATCCTACACAGTGCTCCTTTTAAAATGATCTTTAATGTCTTAGACATTTCTGAATGGGACTGGTGGTTCTTTAATGCTCTAGCATCCAATAAGGAACTGTGTAAATCATGTGTTACTCACTGATCGGATTGTTCTCTCCCCACTGCAATGTGTCTGGACATGAAATAAAACATGCTATCCCAAGGGAGGCTGCTGAAGAGATGACTCAACTTATTGTCTCTGTTCTCATTTGGAATTCAGGAGCAGCACCTGAAATGAAGAGCTGGACTGCTTGTGGCGATAATATAGTTTGTTTTGAAAATGATACACGCTGGGTATCGTGTGGTTTTGAAATGACTATCTGTTTCTAGTGTAATGTTAAGGCCTTTTTTCTCCCCAAGCATTGGAAAAGCCTGAAAGAGAACAAAGTTTAAATGGTGGATTTTTGTTGACAGCTCAATCATTAAAACAAATATCAGACATGCTCGCCCTAAATAGTCATGATGACATGATGTTATTTAGGATTTTCTAATGTTAATACACTACCAGGTACATTAAAAAGGTTAAACTGCTTGTTAATTTCTAATCAATCACAGCAGAAACTAAATGCAGTTGGGCATGTAGACATTTTCAAGGTGACTGGGCCTCAGAATGGGAAAGGAAGGTGATTAAGTGACTTTGAACATGACGTGGTTGTTGGTGCCAGACTGTAGGTGTGAAAATTTCATAAATCCACTGGGATTTTCACACATAACCATCTCTAGGTTTTACAGAGAATGGTGCAAAAAGAGAAAATACCCAGCCATTTATCTGGGTGAAAATGACTTGCTGATGTTAGACATTGGAGGAGAATTGCAAGACTGAATTTGATAGAAAGGTAGCAGTAATTCAAATAAAAACTGGTACTGTGCATTCAGAGCTTGAACAGCAGCAGAAAACCACACCTGGTGCCACTCTTCCCAGTTCTTAATAACCTGGGTCCTGCAGTCTACATTCTGGAGTATTATTGTGTAAGATGCTGAATCCCTGAGTTTATCCTGATGCATCGGTGTGTGTGTGTGTGTGTGTGTGTGTGTGACTGTTACAAAGTGCTCAGGCATAGGTGAAATGTGTGTGATTGGGGAGTGAGACTTGTAGTAGAAAGCACTTTGAGTGCTCAGCTGACTAGAAAGGTGTGATGTAAATACCAGTCCATTTTCTGCCACAGGTTTCCATTATAACCTACATATGAAAATCTAAATATGAAAATCTCAGAGAAATGTATTTAATAAGAATTGAATGTATGAATGTAACTAATAAGATACAAAAACTGACTTTAATACCTATGCATTATAAGACCATATAAGACCTGTCTAAACCACACTAGCTATATATATCTATATCTCTATATATATATGTGTATGTATGTATGTATATAGATAGATAGATAGATAGATAGATAGATAGATAGATAGATAGATATAATATAGATATATATATTTTATTTATTTAGATTTTTTTTGTTTTTTTTTTACAAAATGTATTTAAAAGTCTTAAAATATTGCCCTGCATGCCCACCTGTGCAGCTGTAAGACCGTGTAATACCACTCCGAGCCACCAGGCGCGCTCCAGCTTCTGTGTGAGCTTTTCTTCCCTGTGCTTCATTGTTTTCCTTTTTGTCCTTATTACCTCGATGGTCTTCTTCGGTTGAGGTGAGGTTGTAGCTGGCTAGTTGGGTTATCGGTCTTATTTTATGTCATGCTGAATAATGTTTTTGTTGTACAAATTAGACGTGTCATATGTTTCGATATATATATAAGTATATTTTTTGGAAAGCTAGCATCGAGAGAAAAGGTTGTAAAACCACGTTTGGCTTCATCTGCTTCTCCTGCCAGGTGAGAGAGGTGACCAGCAATTCTTTAAGGTGTGGCATGAACGGCTTTAAATGAAATGTTCAGAATTAAAAATAAAGGATCCTGAAGAATTGTTACAGTCGCTCGGCAGATCAGCTGAAGCGTATTTGTTAGTATTTGTTTATTAGTACACGTGCACTAACTGTGAGACACGTTAACGTTTTAAATGTTAGCTGAGCACGGACCCCTGTTTCATGTCTCCTCAGCCTCCAGTCATGTCCATTGAATACACCATTGATATCCAGCTGACAGAGTTGGGATTTCCGGACATACTGCAGCCGGAGGAGGCTTTGGTCAGACAAACACCGTGTCGCTCCACATCATCTGATGGCTCCATCTCACCCAGTCACTCTCCCACTTCACTTCCAACCAAACATGGCAAACAACGGCTGCTCAGAGGTGGCAAAGTAGCAAGTGCAGCAGGACAGACCTCAGACACCGAAGAAACCACAGTGGCTTCTGGGCCATCCAAACAGACTGAGATGTTAAACTGTAAACGGTTGAATCCCACAACAAAAAGGCTGCAAGATAAACAAAGTGGCAGCAAGACAGAGCCGTCAGCACCCACGGTGATGAGTGATCTCACTGATTTACAAGAAACCGCAGACATTCCCCCGGTGATCGCTGAACATGAAGAAGGCGGAGGTGGGGGAGGGCAGAGACCTGATGTCGACATGGCTGAGGGTGAATCTGCGGAAGTGCAGGAGGATGACTCGGATGACAGCGAAGTGTCAGAGGTGTATGAGGAGGAAGAGTTTGATGAGGAAGAGGAGGATGAGGGACTAAGCAGTGGTAAGACTGCATGATCATAAGTTAATATCACACATGCACCCATATGCAGATGGAAGGTTCACCACAAGATAAACAAAACGTCAGACTTTCCTGTAATTGGCAGGTAGTTGTTCCTGATACACAAACTACATGCCAAGTAATTTGCCTTATTTGCATAGTGGTTTTGAAGTCTGAGCATGTGATAGTTTCCCTCAGTGTTAACAAATCTCACGAGAACAACAACAAAGTGACCACTAACAGGGCCTTAAAGCTAATTTCCCATTATTTTTCATGCTTCATTTTTATTCAGAATGGACCTAAACACATGCTGCGTGTTGCACTTGGCCTTAAAATTGTTTGCTCATTCGCATGAACCTTGGCACTATAGTGCTTAACGTCTCCTAAACAAACAGACTTTGATAGACCAGTTTGAGTAAGCTCAATAAGATTATTTCACTACATTTTGCTTCTCGTCCTGTTTGGGTCTTTTTATCTTTGTTTTAAGTTGAATGTTTTATGACCTGTTTTTTTTTCTGCAACATTGACCGGCCTCGATAAGAGTCTCATGCAGACCTGGGCATTATATGGCCTGCAGGCCATATTTGGCCTTTTAGTTGTCCCTGACCAGACCCTGAGGTCAATGGCAAATTGACAGTTAAGATTTCCCACAAAACGTCCAGAAACGGTAAGCCATTCTGTGAAGGGGAGCTGGTTAAAGACTGTTTGGTGCTGAGAAAAAAAAAAGCATTCGAGATTGAGCCGCTACCCAGGCACACAGTAATAAGACTGAAGATGTTGCTGTAAATCTGGAACTTCACTTTAAAAACAAAGCAGACAATTTTGGATTTTTCTCCTTGGCTCTGGATGAGCTGTGACGTCCATGACATATATTTTTTACTTACCTTTGTATGGGTTAGAGTTTCATGGAGGAGCTGGCAACACTGAAGTCAATGAAAGCGACTATGACAAGTAGTGACTACATGCAAGGCTGAGACTGAAATGGGACAAAAAGGCAGGTGTTTCAGATGATGGCTGTCCATGGCTGACAGGGAATGTTTTTTTTTTTCTCAGTTCTTTCATTGGACAAGAAAAAAAAGAAGTTAAAAACAGCAGATGACTCTTATTAATTAGCACACTTTCTCCCCCCCCCTTCTAGAGTCGAGCCAGTCAGGTGATTTCCGGTGCAGCGTGTGTGAACAGCATCTGCCCTCCAAGTTCAAGCTCCAGGACCACATGAACCTCCACACAGGAGCACGCCCATACTGCTGTGCAGAGTGTGGGAAGCGCTTCTGTCAGATATACAACTACCGCGTCCACCTGCGCACACACGCGCAGACCAAAGTGGATCGCCTCCAGTGCCGGGTCTGTTTGATGGGCTTTGCGTCGCAGGAGGATCTGAACGACCACTTGTCAAAAACTCACTTGGAGGACGAGTTCTATGAGTGTGACCTGTGCAAGCGCGTGTTCACGTCCCTAAAGGCATGTGAATATCACGTGCAGTTACATAAGTGTATGCTGAATGTCCTGTGCGAAGTGTGTGGCCGCAATTTCTCATCGACGAAATCCCTGGCGCGCCACCGGAGGAAGAAGTGCCACCGTAATTTTAAATGCACAGACTGCACAAAGGTGTTTACCAAGAAGAACGCGCTCCTAAAACACAGTTTTTCCCATCTGGGTTTGTTGCCTTACACGTGTATACGGTGTCGCTGCCACTTCCGATTGGCTAAGCTGTACCGTCAGCACAAATGTGAACCCGAACGCATTCACTGCGTGGCTTGTCTGAGGGAGTTTCTCAGTCAGGAGGACTTCCAGCAGCACAAAAAGGACACGGGCTGCTGGGGCAATCAGGAGCCGAGTGAGAAAACGAACGAGATCAGATGTTTGGAGTGCGGAGAGAGGTTCGACTCTTCAGAAGAGCTGAAGAAACACGCAGGAGCTCATCAGAGGGTGCTGAAATGCGCTGAATGCGGGAAGGGGTTCCGGTCGGCCTTGCTGTTGATGTCCCACATGGGAGGCCATGCCGGGCAGTCACCATGCCTTTGTCAGAGCTGTGGACTGGGCTTTCCCCACCAGCAGAACTACGACAGCCACCTTAAGACGTGTGGACAAACACCTCAGAGTGCGGTGAGTGTGTGAAACTTAGAGAGATGCTTTTACACTGCTGCTGCCTCTTCTGTTAAAGCACGCTAAGAAGATTTTCTATCTTCCAGATTTCAGTTTGGCACAGAAACACTTTAATGAAACAACTTCATGTCAAAATCAAGTTGCACAGATACACAAATTAACGGAGCTAGTCAGGCCAGACGAGTGCGTAGAGCCTCCTACAGCTGCTGCTGGTTGCCATGGAGCTATGTGGATGAGAGCAGCCACTTTTCTTTGGTAGTGGATTTTAAGAGTTGTGGAAAACTATTCCCTCCAAATTGGAATGAGTGTTTATATCTGTATTCTCAAATGTAACAAACCTGCTTACTGCACTAACTCACAAGTAGCCAGGTGTCTGTGTGTAGGTGTGGCTGTGTTTCTCAGCCAGCTATTTTTGTGTCGGCGCAAAATGATTCGAAACCAGGATCAAGTGTTTACATATCTGAGTAAATGGGAGTGCGCATCGGTCTAAATCTACTTTTGATCTTACTCGTTGCAGGATGTTTATGTGCAACATGAGCAACCTTTATAGCAACTCATTTTTAGTTTTTTTACTTTGATGTACCTACAGATATGCTTAGAAACACGTTTCCAAGAACTCTTTCAGTATCATAAAGTCACGCTGGAATGCTTTTGTTATATTTCCCCTTCTAGAGTGCCACCAAGAAACGTGTGTCTTTGAAGAGCTCTGCACTGGAGAGACAAAAGCTCAGTGCTACACCAGACTCGTCAAACACAGCAAACGCAGTCACTGTGCCCGCTGTTGTTTTAAACAACCCTGCTCCACCAGTCAAGGATACTAGCGATCCAGGTCACGTGATCAAGGGTGTCTCTGCTGGCACAGGTCCATCAGACGGGTTGTGGAAGTTAACTCTTGACAAACAGCCGCCTGCTGGTGTCAATCTTGTCTTCTTCGTTCCTGTTTGTCCAACGCAAGCCAACGGGCTCCCGCTCCCATCTGCAATCCCTCAGACACTACCCATCACAGCTATGCAAGCTCTGCCCGAGGGTCCGCTCGCAGTCGGTGCTGCTCTTGGAGCGACACTGAATGCCCGACTGGATCTGTTACCTGGGGTTAAACAGGATCCAGAAGCACCCTTGGATCTGTCTAAGAAGTCTGCAGTGACGTACCTTCCTGTTAAAAGTGAGCCAGAAGAATTTGAAATCTCAGGACGGGCTGTAGATGCTGAAAGGCAAGAATTCAAAAACCATCATAGCACAGTGACTGCTAAAACAACCACAATAAAGACAGCTCCCACAGGACTCATAGTGGATATAAAGAAAGAGCCTCAGACCTATGGTTGTGATTTGTGGTCATCCGAATCAAGCCAACTGACAGACTACAAACTAGAGAAAGAGATTAAGATTGAAGTTAACATTTCAAGTGCTGATAAGGAAAACTAATAAAGTACAGCAAAGTCAGAAAAGGAGCTCACTTTAAGGTCACATTCCCTACCCTGTAAAGGAAGCGTTTAATATACTGTTAGAATTGCATACATTACTGTGTAATTTGTATATTGACCACCATACGGTTTTATGACAAGGCAGCATTTTCCTATAACTATTCCCACTTTTGTCACTAGGATAGACTAGTAGTGTCTGCTGTGACTGTGGTTTTTGTTTCAGAAGCTCTTTTCAGACGTAAAACATAATATTGCTAGCTTCATCAGTTTATTAAGAGGAGGTTTTTTATGTCTTTCCTTCATTACTGTTACAATGGAGGATGCTCATATTAAACATAGCCAAAGTATGATGTCAGTGAGGGTGTACTCACACTAGACACGGTTGCCCGAGCATGATTGTTCCTGCTCTCCTGCACTCAACAATCCAGACACAAGTATGCATTACTTTGTCTGAGCATCTCAGCTCCTCCCTCTCTCCCACACACACACAAGCGCACACACACACACTCTGAAAAGCACTCTTGCAAGCTCATGATTTTATACACTTTGTAGCTTAATTGGAAAAGTCGTGTCTCCTAAATGAGTTTCGCCGGGGCCGCTGTCACTGAGAAAGCTGAAATTCGTCAGCAGCAATTGCATTACATCAACATCACAACTGAGCTTTGCCCAGACCCACTTTTGTAATGTGTCCCTGGTACAGCACCCAGCAATCAAAAACAACAAAGGAGCTCGACTCTGAGGTTCAACTGCACTCTTGCATGATACAGATCGTCTCATGTGAGTACACCCTGAACAGGGATATCCTTGGTTGGTCATCTCAGGCACACAGCTATAGGTATAAGCACACGAACCCCTCCCACCTGCTGTATAAACCTGTTTGGGGGTGGGGGCTGCCATTCAGAAG
>VOQK01042792.1:8720-22522 GCA_015052645.1 Benitochromis conjunctus | reverse complement strand
AAATATGTTGTGTTACAGCAGAAAGTGGACAGTGCAAAGTTACAGCAGCAAAAATGAGGAAAAACAATGGAATAGAATGAGATAAAAAGGAACAACATACTATATAAAATAGAATAGAATACTATGTTGTTAGAAAAATTACACTTAGTGGTATTGCACGTGTGTGTCTGTCTGTCTGTGCGTGTGTGGTCAACTGCGAAGTCTTTGTTGTGGAGTCTGACAGCAGATGGAAGAAAAGACCTGCGGGATCTCTCCGTCCCACATCGTGGGTGCTGCAGCCTGCCGCTGAAGGAGCTGCTCAGTGCTGTCAGAGTCTCCTGCATGGGGTGGGAGATGTTGTCCAACAGGGATGACACCTTAGCCACCATTCTCTTGTCACTCACCACCTCCACTCGGTCCAGAGGGCATCCTAGAACAGAGCTGGCCCTCCGGATCAGCCTGTTCAGTCTCTTCCCGTCCCCAGCAGAGATGCTGGGGACACAGAGTCATAGAAGGTCTCCAGAAGTGGGCCCTTCATTCAAAAAGACCTGAGCCTTCACAGCAGGTACAGCCTGCTCTGCCCTTTCCTGTAGAGAGCATTTGATTTGTGAGTCGGCATCATCCGCTCCAATATCAGGTTGGTAGGCAAACTTAAGTGGGTCCAGTGGTGAGTTCACCAGGGGCCGAAGCTAAGCCAGGACCAGCCGCTCCAGGGTCTTCATCAGGTGGGATGTCAGAACCGGCTTGTTGCTGTTGAGGTCCTTGGGACGTGGAGTCTTTGGTACTGGTACCACACAAGAGGTTTTCCAGAGCTGTGTAACTCTCACCAGCCTCAAGCTCAGGTTGAAGATGTGCTCCATCACCCCACACAGTTGATCTGTGCAGGACCTGACCACCCTTGAGTGGATGCCATCTGGACCCGCTGCCTTCTTGGCTTTAATCCTCCTCAGTTCCCTCCTCACCTGGATGGTTGAGAGAGACAGGCTGGAGCTGTGTGCTTGATGTGTATTGGATACTGTGGTTGGGTGTGGGGACTAGCGACCAGGGTGTGTGGAGGAGGTGTGATGTGTCTGAGGTGTCAGAGGTGGAACACCAGCAGGAGCACTCTGACAGTCATTTTAAAGAAGAAAGACTCAGAGCCCATCCATGCATTTATCATCTGGTTTAAAGTTATAGACTGGAAGTTACCAGAACAATGGAGATGTTGGTTTGTTGTACCTGAGAGAGCTGGGGCATGCTCTGGTCATGCCACACATGAACAGGAGAGCTGATCCTCCTGCACTTACGAGCCCCAATCTGGGCAGCCGTGATGCTTCTGGCTGTAAGGATTACACCACCTGCTGATGTGACTGTCCGAAGCTCACCTGATAAAAAGGTGTTACCCCTGGTCCGGTCCATGCCTGCTAAATATGTAGGTGACCTGAGGGTTAAGCCTGGAGAACTAAAACCATTAAGCTACACTTATAACAACTTAAGCAAAACCCAGATTGTTGAGCCAGCAGATGTAGTTTTAATAATAATAATAACAATGATAATAATAATAATAATAATAGTAACAATGATAATAACAATGATAATAGTAATAATAATAACAACAACAATTCTTGCGGATTTTCACTGGGTTTGAAACGTGCTCTGGGGCTGGAAAGCTTTCAGCCTGTGCACAGCCGTGGAGGCGCTCAAGCCAAGCCACATAAGAGCAGTCTGACCGATTTACACATCGCGTGCGAGCCAACCGCTTCTCGTGACAGTGGGACAGATGCTTCTCAGGCAAATGCTGCCTTCACTGCAGGAAGTCTAAGCGAAGCAGCACTGCGCATGCTATCTCACTTCTCTGACGACCGGAGGATGAATTATCCCCTGCTGTAAAACGGTGAGTAAAACTGCTACAATGTCTACGTGCAATCGCAGGTAGGGTGTGTGGGAGTTTGACAGTGGACACGGTGTTTTGTGCGCCTTTTTGTTTTTTTAAAGGACAGGGGCGCGCGCCCCTGTCGGTGTGTGCGTGCCTCCGCACCAAGCAGACGTCAGTTTGAGTGGGTGCAGGAGTGTGAGCAAGGCACGCAACTGTTCGTGCTGTATGAGTTGGTGAGCCACACTGCGTTAATGCCACTTATTACAGCGTGGAAGTTATTAATCAGTGCTGTTATCTGCTCTTGACTGCATGACAAGCCTGCCAGCGTTGTGTCTCTGCCGTGGAATCACCCAAACAGTTTGTAAATGAGTTTCTCCTCCATGTGTTTCCGTGCTTTTCATATGCGTTGGACTGAAGTGATATAATAGAGAGAACCAGGCTCGAATGATTGCAAAGGCACTTTATTTATTATTAATCGGTAGCTTTTTACCCTGGAGCGGTTTCCCATTTCGCACTGACCATATATTATCGCAGCCCAGCGGATAGCTTATTCACATTTGACCACTTCATAATGTGAGTATAAGCCAAATTTTAAAGCACATTCTTAAGTTGCTTTATAGCCATAATTATAGCACATACATATAGGCAGGCTACACGACAGCAGTCCTTGCAGACTGATATAAACTGGAGTTTCCTTTATTTCATCTGGTAACAATGCTCCTGTAGATTGCATTTGTTCAACAGTTTCTTAAAAAAAAAAAATCATGCTGCTTTTGTGCCAAAACTAGTCACCTGTGAGCAACGATTTGGCTGACTGATCTGATGTCAGATTGTTCCTTTGATTGAATGAATGAAATAGATGAATATGCTTGAATAGACTTTGCTGTGTTACATTTGTAAGCAGTAAAAGCTGTAAGCCTTTGTTTCAGTATCCATAATGTTCTTGTGCATTCTTAGCAGCAGGATAGGAAGCAAGGCCCAGTGATGTGAGGATTATGTCTTTTTAAGCCCTGTATGCACTCATTTCTATGACAGTTGCATGCAAGAAAAGGCTGTTGGGGTGGGTGGGCGGTTAAAACTCAGTGATTTGCATGTGCATTAAAGCGTGCACACTTGTCATGCGGACGTTAACACGCCTGCTCGCCCCATTCTGTTTGCAGCTCCGAGGAGAGAGGTGATGGCGGGTGCTCAGGTCACCGTGGCTTCAGGGGAGCTCACGACTGCGAGGGAAGAGGAGGGAGAGTACAGCGGCACTGAGCAAAAATCTCAAGTCCTCCTGCACCTGCAGCCCGTCCTGCATGGGTAAAGTGGCTCTTATTAGTATAAGCGTCCCAGAGATGCTTTGTTTGTGTGAAGAGCACAGTGGAGTCTTTGTGTTAAACAAATTATCTGAGATAAATCTGTTGTTTAATACAGACTTAATTCAAAGAACATAAAATCAGGCACGTATACTGAGGATGACCAGATCCCAACCGTTAAAGTGGGACACCTTAACAACTATATTATATTTGAAGGCAACCTTTCCAACTCTTGCTAAGTAAATACAATGAGCACAAAAAAAAGCTGAAGTTATTGTTACTTCACTCTTGATTTTATCTGCCAACAGTCTTTGATTTTCAGTAGGGATGCCAAGACTGCCAAGAAAAAGTCATTTTTTTGTGGAAACTTGTAACTTGATGGGCACAGGCAGGCTGACCTTCATTTGACTATATTAACAAGTCTTCCTTTATTATGCGCTGAGTAGCACTGGTGACTGTCAGTATTTTTATTGTTTGGAAATGTTTGGTTTTGGTTGATTTTTTTTCTTAGTTTCAGTGTTAGTTTTAGACTTCTTAAATTATTATTGTATGGAGACTGAGAGTCTCAATAAAGAGGTCCATTAATGTCTCATCAGGCAAATTGTAAAACTTAAGCACACTAACAAATACTGACACTGCGGATATTTCCTCTATAAGGAATAAAAATGCTGTGCAGTCCCACATAAAGAGTGACATCTGGTCGTATACATACAGCCAGCTTACTCACATTTGAAGAAATTTTCCAAGGCTTGCATGCAATAAATAATTATTTTATATATGTGAATCTGTCGCCCTCTGCAGGACGAATGACGACATTGCAGACACTGGCACTACAGTCCTGGCCATTGAGACGCATCATGGTGAATGACACAAAGACATTTCAACTAATTGCTGAATGAACCTTTCACACAGAAAAATCAGCGTATAAAACATCAGCTTATTCAATCTAACCGACGCAGTTAACAGAATAATGAATCTCTCAAGCGTCACTGTCATTTAACAGATATACACGGAGAGTATTGACAAACCTCCTGGGGCGTTTGACGATTCTGACTTTCATTACTGTGAATGCACACTGTAATGTCGCTGCAGGCGGTCACGGCGATGTTTGTGTTCTGTAATGTTTAGATGACAGTAAAGCAGATGGAGATGAGGTCGAGTATGGCTACCCCATCACTTGCGGGGACAGCAGGGCGGTGCTGCTGTTTAAGAAGTTTGTGTGCCCCGGAATCAACGTCAGATGCGTCAAAGTAAGTTGATGTTTAGTGTGATCGTTTAATTATTACCTTATTAATACTGCAAAATTATTATTATTTTTTTAACAGTTCAATGATGAGCTCATCAGTCCTAAGCAGTTTGTGCATCTGGCAGGGAAAGCTACTCTAAAGGACTGGAAAAGAGCCATCAGGCTGGGAGGAGTAATGCTCAGGTAGACTCATGAAACTTCTTTTTGTCTGCTTTTGTCTCGCACTCAGACTGTAAAGCGGCGCACAGCAAAAGTCTCATTCATATAATTTGCAGTTGCTCGGAGTCTGTCAGTGTTTGCCGGAGCATTCCAGAGGCAGTCTGTAAGTGGCATTATCATGACAGCAGGATCAAATAGCACGCATGCAAGCTGCCGAGAAACACTTCTCACCTCTTTATCATGTTTGCGCTTGTTGTTGGTATTACTGCGAGATGGCATACAAAGCTCAAAAGGCCCTATCTGCTCTTTTCATCTTCATTCCTCCAGAGGCCAGATCAAGGCACTCTGTGTCGAGCACACCACTGGGAAGCTATCAGGAACTCATGGCAAATTCAGTCCTAACATCCCTCCGTAGCTGCGTAGCGTAAATATTTTCTTGGAAACTTTGCAGTGTTAACCTGGCTCTCCCCGTGCAGGAAAATGATGGACTCCGGCCAGATAGATTTCTACCAGCATGACACCCTGTGCAGCAACACCTGCCACAGCACTAAATTTGATGTGCTGATCAACAGAACGCGGCTTCCTCCTGGGAACTCGGTGCAGCCGAGCCTGTCGTGTCTGGCTCTTGACCCTGTTGGAGGGCAGGTGTCTCCCGTGACAGGTAGATTTCAGTTGGCATTCAGTTTGCTGCTTTTTTTTTTGCCTCCCACATATGCTTGGGTTGCTGCGGCATCACTCAGGAAACAGAACCTAAACCCTTTGGAAACCAACTGAACGTCTTTCATTTACAGCAACGAAACACAGCCTTAGGGTCGTTTTTTGTAAAGTAGTGAACGCTTAAATATATCTTGACGTTTAAATATAAACGTCAGCGATAAAAAGTTTACTTTTAATGGTAACCTCACCACCGCACAGAAGAAAATAAGATCCAGAGAGGAGTAGTTGCATTATTGGTTTCACTGCATTTTGTTCCCATTTCAGAAGATGCACATAAAGCGGCAGAGGTGGAGGAGAGTTTGCAGGATAGGATTAGTGCAGCAGCAGAGTGGAGCAGCGGTCCACGGAAGCTTGCAAACCCTGTAACAGCCAATGGACATGCTACCAAAAGAAAGATGGCTGACATACCTGGTAATTATAAGAACACGTGCATACACTGGGGTGCTTGTTGAATATTAATAACATGCATAAGGCATGAATGAACTGCATAAGGCAGCTACATCCTATTTTAAATAAACATAACACTGTTCAGATAATTACTGTTCAGCGGGAAAATCTGTGCACAATCGGTCACTGTTGGAACCGGGAAAGCAGATGGCATCTGCTTTCATGAGATCCTACACAGCAGCAAACTGCTCACCTCTACTGCTCCACTTTGGGTGTTTAAGGAGACACCACATGGGTATATGCTCTGGTTAGAAGCCATTCAGTGGCTTACTGCAGTTTTGGGCACAGCACATGGAGCATGTGCAAGTCACATGTTTAACTGCCACATGTCTATCAGCTTATATATGTTATAACATGTTCTGCAGACTCTGGAATCATGAAGGTTTCATTTACTTGACTTTAAAAGTTTCAATGTTATCATGGGTGGAGGCACAACTTCAGCTCACAGACCTTCAAGAGGTTGTACGTTTGTGAGCCCTGAAACCTCCCCTGAAGGGTTTAAATGAGTCATCCTGCAGTCCGTCTGTCCCTGGTGTCACACCTCTTGCAGCATCAACTGTTTGACCCTTCTTACACACCAATCCAGTGAACCTTTGAATCTGCAGTTGTGCCATTCCTGCAGACGTCCTTAAAAAGCTGCTGACCACAGGCAGAGTCATGACCCCATCTGACAGTTCTAAGTGCTATTCTAACCAAAACTTTGATTTAAGGCTAGGCTAGAGATGCATCGATATTGGTACTGTGCAAAAGTCTTGAGACACCCATCATTTCCTTATATTTTGCTAGGATTAAGGGAAAAATGTGCTCAGATTTACTAAAATGTCAAAACATACAGTGAAATATAGTATATAAGTCAAAAACAGAGTTTGTACAGTTCTAACAAGCTTGTAAGCCAATATTTGGTGTGACCACCTTTATTCTTCAACACAGCCTGAACCCTCTGAGGCAAGATTTTCTACTTTTCTCTAAGTAGTCTTCAGGAATAGTTTTCCACGCTTCTTGAAGGACATTCAAAGCTCTTCTTTGGATGTTGCCTTTTGTCCTGTCTTCTGTCAAGATGATCTCACACTGCTTCAATAATGTTGAGGTCCGGGCTCTGGGGAAGCCGATCTATGACCGATAGTGTTGCATTGTGTGTTTGGTATCACTGTGTTGCTGAATTCAGAATTCCATCAAGTTTGACAAGATCTCCAACATTGCCACAAACCATGACAAAGCCTTTAAATACTATTTTGCATGTCAGACTGTGCTATCTTTGGCACCTTTCAGAAATCTAACCGAAACCTAACACAGGCTGCTAGTAATAAACTCCCTCGAGATACAATTTAAAATCGGTTCTTTGTCAAATTGCCTGTCACGTGTAATGTTTTTTAATGCCTGAATGATTCATAGGTCAGTGTTAAATGACTTAACAAACGAAAGAAGCATTCCACTGAAAAAGGTCAGGTACAAGGACTGGACTGAAAGATGTTGCTAAAGACCATTTTAAAGATTAAAAAGAAAGTCAAGTTTCCTTGGAAGCAAAATATAACAAACTAAGGAGTGGCTCAGGACTTCTGCACATTACTGTTTGTGCCGATTTGAAAAACTAAAACGTTTGGTGGTTTTTATAAGAATAATGTTCAATGTTGATATCTGAATTTTTTACACCCTAAAAATTGGTATCGCTACCGGCTCCAAAAAAACTGTCAGGCTCTCAGTCTGGGTCCTCAGTAAAATAGCCTGTGGCGGTTTAGTGAAGGGCAAATTGAAATGTGTCGCAGCACATGGAGTGCTGCTTGTCGTAGGGCTTAAAACATATAGCCAATTCACGGCTTATGCCTCTACTCCTCCATCAGCAGCTGAAGAAATGTGCTGCTGCTCTGTAATGTACCTGCACGATGTAAAGAAATAAATGAATTTAACTTCAGAGGGCCTTAAACGGTATTTGGAATATCTTCGCTAGACATTCTGCATTCATCTCGACAGATTTTAAGCCAACGTGTGTTTGCATGCATTTTATATCAAGCATCTTTGACATTTTTACCACTCTCATGCGCTCAACGTGTTTTCTTTTTTCTCGCTCAGATCTCCAGTAATTCTTCATTCACTCTCAAATTCGCCTCGCCCTCCTTTCTCTCCTCTCGGAGCACCTCTTTTCTGACCCATTTTCACACTCTTTTGTCGTTCCCGCTGTCACATATTTGACATCCTCTCTCCAACTGCTGCATCACTCCCATTTCCTTTATCTCTGTATATTTGTTCCCAGTGTTTATCCAACCCTGACATATTCTGTTTCTGTTTTTCCTCTTTCTTTTATTCCTCTTTCAAAGCTATGACTCTCTCCAAATTTCACCTCCAACCCTATTTCTTCTTGCTGCCTGTCCTCACAGCACACAAAGCATTGTATACTTCTACACAAACTAACAAAAAGAAAGGACAAACATGCTCACACTTGCATAGATTTCTTGATATCCCATTATAATGCTCTACCTGTTTGACCTTCTGTAGACGGGGTGTTGACTCTGTGGAAGGGTGTGGCAGACTGCGGGATGATGGGGGAGGTCCTATCCAGCCTCCAGAATGAACTGTTCAGCACTTTTAAGAGGGTGGAGCTTCGCAGCGAGAACGGAAACCTGCAGGAAACAGGTTAGTGCCCACAGTGGGACCTGTCTAACCCCTGGACTGTGAAAAAGGATTCAGTGTTAATGTTAATAAAACGTCAGCTGAGTCAAAACATGAAAAATCAGGTTTCAAAAAGATTTTCAATAAAGGCCCCGCCAGCTAAATCTCTGAAAATTCATTACCATTGATTTTGCAAAACAGCTGACTTCATTGTGGACAAATCATTCAAGCCTTGTAGCTGACTGTTGATTATTTTGTTAGATGTCATGCTGCTTAATTCCTTGTGTGAGATGTTCGGGCTTTTGGATTCGGTGAAACAAGCCACAGACCTGAGGCGCAGCCAGACTGAAAAGAAAAAGATCCATAACAGCGTTTATGGTGAGAAAGCATTCAAAGCTACCACACAGCACATACCCCGGTGAAGCGAATTAACGAATATTTTCTTCTTGTGTAGACTTTGACGAGCTCTCGGAGGACAAGCAGAGCTGTGATAAAGGGACATCTAAAAAAGCCTCACCACTTAAACACCCTCGAACTCAGCGTAAAAGCCAGACGAGCAGCCATCCCCAGAACTCGCTGTCCTCTGTCAAATCAGCCACAGCAATCCAGCCTCATTCTATCACAGGTTTATGTGCTGCGTCTTACTCTCATCTCACTATAAACCCTCAGCTCTTCGCCCATTTCTCTGCCTACTCCGGCCAGCGTTGTCATGCTGGAACTGGCAGGACAGACAGGGATGTCCACAGTGCCACGCTGGAGGGGGACCAAGAGATCAGTGAGGCAGACAACCAGGAGAAGCTTCACGGGCTGGGACGGGAAGGCAGCAAGAGAAAGGACACCTCAGGGATCCACAAAGAACCTGGACGAGGGAGTGTAAAGTTTTGGGAGGGCTCTCATGTTAGAAGGGAGGAGGACGAGGCGACAGAAGGCTTGCATGACATTGAAAAGGTGATTATGGGGAGAAAGGCATCAAAGAAACATAAAAGTAAGTGAGGCAGACGACCCCAGAGGGATTCTGTGGGACTAATTGAGGGAATGTGCCGGGAACTGAAAGAAGACATGGCGTAGGGAAACAATTAAAAACAATATGACTTTGTCAAACTCGACTTTTTCCACAGTGATCATATGCAGTACAGACAGCGGTTAGTGGGGTTGTCTTCTCGCACAGACGCTTTTTAATGTTTTTAAATGGAAATGCTACATTTTACCACTTCAGAGGCAATACGACTGAAACGACTCGTCAATTAAGTGACCGACTGCCCAAAGCCATTGTCCGAGTCATTGTGGGTGGCATAATATGCCCTCTTTTGCAATACGAAGATGCCACTCTATGGGCATTTGTTGTTTTTTTTACTGCTTTCTGAGATTTTATATGACACCAGCAGTTAACAGAGAAAATCATGTACATTTCAGGTGATAATGACAGTGTGGTGGTCTGGTTGTTGTGTAGTATTATCACCCACATAGTATCAGTGTTTCCAATCCTTTACAAGTCTGCCGTCTTTGATGACACTCTCTTCCACTAGCTGAACACTGTGTCACCAATTAATGATGGATTTTTTTTTAGCTACTTGTAAAATACTTATTTTGTTACTCGTGTTTTGCGGTTTTGATCTTTTTGATTTTGTGAAATATTTCTCACTCAGGCTGTGATTAGGATTTGACCACCTGCAGACACTTCCTGCCTGAAGAATGCACTGCGCCTAGTTTCTAATCACTCTGGCTGTTGATGTGCGCGTCCCTTACACGGGAACTGGGTACTAACAAAGAACTACCAAATACAGATTCTTGCAGTAACTATCCCCTTTGCTAGTTAAAATTAAGAAGGGAAAAATAGCCATCAAAATGACCTTGAGCGATAATGAATGCATTTTGAATAAAAACCTTCACATTTTGAATTTTTAACAGTAGCAGCGTGTGAGTTTTCTTCAAGCACTAACTTCACACCACTCAATTTACTGATCCTTTTTAAAGTCGGGGCGTTGATGAAAATTGGAAAACGTTGGTGGTTAATCTACTGACCGTACAGGCGGGAAGCCAATAAATTGCGCACGGAGGTCATTGTTTATTCAAAGTTTCCCTGCTGGTTTTAATCTCAGCGGCTTCATTCATCTCATTACTTCTCACAGTCAGATTGTTCTAACGTCTCACGTGGACACCTGTTACCTTACTGACCTCCACACAACAGAAATGAGTGCATTTGAACAGCTAATCAGCCTGCAGAGGAGGAAACACTGCTGCTGTGAGTTCCCTGAGAGTCGCTGTTTCTTTCTGACAGCATCACAGGCATCACCGGTTTGACTGACCGATCGTCAGAGTTTTAAGCCACACACGGTGAAGTATAGTAGCCTTCTCATGTTTGCCTCCCCGTTGCGATTCTGTTTGTTTGCTTTTCGAGCTGCATGCCAAGGCCGTGTGATAGGCGCTGATGATTTGCCTTTGACAGCTTCTCTCAGAACTCTGATGACATGTTATTATCAATTCATGCACAACACTGCCTGGGCAGATGTAGTTGTTTGTGAGGCAACGTGAGTGGCAGCTGATAAAATGACTTTCATCGTAGTGCGGTTCTCAGCATCTCAGCTGACACCTGTCCTGCTGTTGGATTATCTGAACAGTATTTTGCAACATCCTATTAAGTTTAACACAAATTAAACTGTAATGCAGAAGCAGAATTCTGACCTTGTTTATAAAAATTGCTGCTCTGTGCCTCGAATACTTGGAAAAGGTCTGCTGTGCATGACGCAGGTGTAATTAGACTGACATATATTGTGCTCCTTTGGTTAAATTAAGTAATCGGCTGAGCGTTGTATCATTCATCTGTCATTCCGGGCTAACAGCATTAAAGTCTGCAATGTGCTCTCATGTTTGGACTTAGATGCATCTCTGTGGCCACCTTTAATTTAATCCACGGCCTTAGTGCTCACACATCGAAGCAAAATGAATGCTGATTAGCCTGCTTAATGGCATCTTGATCAAATTGGGAGTCCTGGAGCAGCAGCTAAACGTGTCAGCTTTTAACCTGAACAAGAGCTGCTGTCACATCAGCACTTACGCAAGACGTCTAGGCTGAAAAGAAAAAGACGCGATCAAATACAAGTGCACACGTTGCTGGGTGCGAAGACTATCCAGAAATTCATATTCAAATACATAACTCGTGTTTTCTCACACACACACACACCAGACCATGAAATGCAGGACAACCAGGTATGTATTTATGCGTATCAAAGTCACGGTGGTGTTCTAACCCTTTTCCTTGTAGTCGTTCCATCTGTGTTTTATATTTGACTTTGCGTGTTATCCGAGAGTGATTTCTGCCGTCCGCTATATCAGGTGGACTCCAACAAACATAGCCAGCTGGGGTTGGAGAGAAAATGTAGTCTCATTAAATGCAAATTCAATGCACACAACATGACAGACCACCTAATTTATGGAGAAATATGCTTTGCACCTGTCATGGGTAGGCGTGAAGGCATGCTTACCTGTCTGTCTTGTGTGAGTATATGTCTTACCTCAGCTGTAAAACAGTAGCTAACATGACAAAAAAAGTCTTTTTTCCCCCCCCCAGAATAGTTTGTGCATTACTTGATTCATTAGTCCTCAGGTTGCTGATATGATTTTAAAACATGATTTAGCATATTTAAACAGGAGGGAAATTAAAGTGTTTACTTCTAATTCTCGACTGTGTGCAGCGATGGCCCTCTGCCTGTAGGCATTGTTATCAGACTCCTGTACCTGTGTTTGGAGCCTCTGGCCAGCGAAGATTAGAGAGCTTCTCATTAACATTAAATATATAAAAATATGTTACTGTCTGAGCCAAACTATTGTCTGGACCCCTCAAAGCAGTGTGACTTTCTTAAAATCTCAAAATCTACTTTTACACATGAGATAGCACTTTGAGGCAGTGAGGTTAAATAAACGAGTCCCAAAAAAGTGAATTACCAACTAAAAGGTTCTCACAAACATACAAGTATACTCTCTCCACACTCTCTCACATTGTGGGGATTTGCTTGGCCGACGTTTGAGCGCCTCAGTGCCATTGATGGATTTGACCGCTTGGAGGCGCCCGGCTCATACTCTGAATCCCGCGGAGGGCGAAGTGGAGGCTGGGACTGAAAGTGGGCTTGAGAAAGAAATCTCTCCCCTGAAATGTTTACCCTGACGTCAGTTTGCAGAACTAGCACTGCCCTGTCTCCTTCAGTGTCTCCGAAACTCCACTCAGTCAGATTTTTTTTTGGGGGGGGACTAGATGGGCTCCGCTCTGCCTGCGCTGCCGGATCGCACCAAGTAAATGAAATGATTTCTTCTGCACATTTAAAGTGGACTAAATCATCTACACGATGAACACCTGCGCCTTTCTCTTGATTTTGACTGTTCAGATCTACGCCGATGGCATCGAGGGGCCAACAGGTAAGACACACGTTCATCTCGATCTCCCGGACGCGTTTGGGAAGTTTTACCACGCGGATGAAAGTCCACTGAAAGAAAAAGCGGAGCGAGTCTGGTGGAGGTGCCAACTTTTGTGCTCCTGTTTCTCCAAAGCACGCCGCTGCGTTTATCTGCGCCTTTCTGCTCCTTTCCACGACTTACCGTGGGACGCTGTCCTCCCAGCAGAGACTACGAGCAATAACTTTTATAAACTAAAGCTTCAAGTTTTCAAGGTTAATAAAAGGAAAAAAAGGTTGGTGGTTAGGATAACTGCGTATGGGTGCTCTGGGTCGGGGAAAAAGCTCCCATTTCCCTAAACAGCACAGCCCTTTTGCGCTGCGCCGCTTCTGCTTTCTGTTATCGCCCGAGCCCTATTTAAAGGCGCCAGGTAGCCTGAACGGTGTCTGCGGTCCAAAGTTAGACATCAGTTCATTCAGAGCGACGATTTTCTTCCTTAGAAACGAAAAATAAAACCAGAGATCCCCGAAGAGCATGTGTGCACGAGTCTCTCATATCCCCACAGCCTTAACCCAATCCTTCATGACATCCAGAGGACCCCCCCTCCCTCAAAACAAAAACCTGGAGCCCCTCCATGCTGGAGTTAAACAGAGGGACTCAGAGACTCTTTAAAAAGTTTGCATTTTAATATGACACTGCTATGATTATTGATTAATTGTCGCGTGCACTCCGGGATTAGATTAGTCTTTCTCACAGATGCCAGATTTTGATCCCAAGGTGGTGAGATGCTTCTGTTTCTTCTTGGACGAGGTGGGCTGTCTGGCTGCAGAAAGCCCACGAAGCAGCTCTCAATTTCAAAAATGACACGTTTAAAAAAAGAGAACATAGAGGCTGATTTTATTGTTAAAAGAAGCATTTTCCTCTATTGTGAGTAAACAGGTTGGACTGTAACATGCAGAGACTGTGAGTTTTTTTTTTTTTTTAGATGAATGGGGAAGAAAATGATGCAGTGTCTGACTTTTTCCTCTAGTTTATTCTTGAGATTGGATTATACCTTATAAATGAAATCTTTAGAAAAGAAATTGGGGGGGGGGGGGGTTTTTTATATTTG
>VOQK01042790.1:12552-22973 GCA_015052645.1 Benitochromis conjunctus | reverse complement strand
CTGTGGATAGCTTCTAATCTCATTTAAAAAAAAAAAAAAAAAACAACTCATCCACCTGGATAATTCAGTAAGGAGTATGACCACGTTGTTTGACAGGTATCCTGACAATGCAAGTGTTTGCTAGGCCTCATCCATTACTCTCAGTACTTAAAACTGGACCCCTTTAATGTGTGTGTGTGCGTGTGTGCGCGCGTGTGTGTGCCTTTTGGAGCATTAATGAATTACCCTGGCTATCATTATGGCTTGCAATCCATAATATTATGCTTCCTGTGATATGATTATTCTTATTATTGTTCTTATTTGTTTAAAAATGACTAGTCCAAAAAAACAATATGGTGGCTGACATTGCACTCAGTGACATCACGCGGCTAGAACATGTAGACAACAGTCTGCAAAGTGGTGCATAGATCCAGTACAAAGCAATGCCAGGAGATCTACTCTCTCCCAGTGTTCAAATCCATTGAACAGGGTTCACACTGGGGTCTTTAAATAAATCTCAATTTCCTATGATTAAACTAAATATAGCACATCCCAAAAAGTTGATTCTGTTCTTCTGGACGTAACGTTTTCAGTGGGAGAAATGTTTGGTCACTCATCCAAGTCTCAGCTGACTGCAGGTTTACCCAACCTTAAATTAAACACAAAAGTAATGACTTTTTGTGTTTAGTTGATTGTTTGTTGTTGTTATTTTTTAGGATAAAACTCACAAACTCTGCTGCTTAACCCACAAATACATTTTCCTTGCAAATGTGGCCCAATTTAAGGGGACATAAGCAGACATAACCAACCTCAACTCCACAACATGAGTTGGTTGCTAACATATTTTCAGAATAACTGACCAAAAATTCCTATTATTAAACTACAAATTTATGAGAAAAAAAAAGAAATAAAAAGAATCTGGTCATTATGTTTAATTTTCATTCATCTCTCCAGAAAATAGTTGATTTTAAATGAAAACCTTAGTCAGAATATACAATACAAACACAGAGGCAATG
This sequence comes from Benitochromis conjunctus, assembly GCA_015052645.1. Lineage (NCBI taxonomy): Eukaryota > Metazoa > Chordata > Actinopteri > Cichliformes > Cichlidae > Benitochromis > Benitochromis conjunctus. Next base: position 21,978 of record VOQK01042790.1, on the reverse strand, counting down.
TCTTATACATGATTATCTTATCGCTTTACAGTGTTCAGGTCTTGCTATTAATCTTCACAATGCTTGTATTTTTCAGTAGTTAAGCCACTGCACATGTAACTCTGTATCTCGAAGCCCTTCAGGCCACCAGTGTGTGGTTCGATTGCTGCCTCAACAGCGCACATGCACTAGCAATAGATTATTTATCTCTCAGTCCCATATGAAATACTTTGACCAGCTAAATATAACTGAGTTAGCAATGTTGCAGTCTACCATCTGTGTAACTACCACATACTGTCATTCAAACTACAGCCACAATTTTGTCTCTTTCTTCTTGAATGCTTTAACTTTAATACCATAGAAATGTTGTTTATAAATGCTCTTTAACATTTCTAAATCTTTGAAACAAAAACATTACCAACAAAGAAACACATCTCAAACTAAAGTGGCTGAGACAGGTGGCCAGCAAGAATTTATAACGTCCTGTGAGGGAGCTGAGCCCGTGTGATCTGGGTGCTCTGGGTGAAGGATGGTGGTGATGGGTGGGAGACTGCTGAGAGCGGATGTTTGCCATGGGAGGAGTGTTTGACTCCCAGTCCAGACACATCCTGGACTCACTAGTTATATGCCTGCTCTGACACCAAGGGACCTGTGGCTGCTTCAGTTTTTTCCATACACATATGACAGGACTGGTATTTAGAATGGGACATGTGTGAGTCTGGTCTTTTACAGGCAACATTGTACAGCTATACATTAGGAAGACGGTGTTAAATGACTGTAGTAAATGAATGAATGAATGAATGAATGAGGTATTTAAAAGGTGTAGAATATGCTAGTCTGCATAACAGAAATACTCTTCAGAACTAAAAGTCCTGTGATTTACAAGGTACACGAATGTGGGCTCAAGCATGTGCAGTTAACATCAAAAACATCGTAATGTTCAACATAAGGTACCTAGACTCTCAGGAATAAGCGACCAATACGTCCAATAAAAGAAGATGCCAACTTGTCCGCTAACACTCGACAACACACTTCAGTGTGTGTCCAATTTATGACACACTTTTCACAGTTTCACTACGACTTGGGGAATAGTTGGAGAGTGTTTGCAGACCAGTCAGTGTCATCAATTCAAACTGCAGGAGACTGCAGCAATCTGCTACCAACTAAATAATATCAATGAGGTTTTTGTTGCAGCTTTCTCTTTGCAACCATGTATGTAAACAACAAGTGACTACAGTGTCAAAGGTTCTGACAATAGGTTGCATCACATCCAGTACAACCTCAAACAATATGCACATGATGTCACAGTAACCAGAACATGCTAGAGATGAAGTATATATTTCTACATTAATGTAGAGCAAAGACTCTCTATGAAGGATGTTGTCATGATGTTAGCATGGAGCAGGCATTCATAAATAGATGATTCTACATAAACACAGCACATCAGGCCAACTGGATTATTACTTCTAATTGATTTCAATAAAATACTCTGCTATTGGCTGTTTAGTAATACTGGCATTGCTACACAGGAGTGAAATGTATAGAACATCAAAGTGCTGTGAAAGAACAACATAGTGTTTGAATCATAAAGAGTACTACTAGTATAATTTACATGTTAAGATATGTCAGGCTATTTATCTTTATTTTTTGGAAATGGATTGTTTATTAAATATGCATGGATGTCAAAGTACGTAATTTTTTTTTTTTTTTAAAGACAATTTTGAGTATAATATATACAATAACCTGGCCCATGAAATAAAATGAGTTTTAAAAACTCTGGTGCAAACTTACCAAACTGATTCAAAAAGGGAAGTGACTAATCTTAGACATCTCTACTGCTAAGGTTAATTTGCTACTTAATTCAGGTTGAGATGCAAATAACGAATGTAATGGAAAACGGTAAATCCAGAAAGATGACACGGGCCCAGTAAAGACTAAGAAAAAAAATTCCTCCTCTTCACTCCTCCAGAAACAAAGATCCTCAAAATGTTCCTGCTGCTTCAGAAGTTTACTTTTACTATTTGATGCATTTAATGTGTTTTTTTAAGTTACAAAGCTGTCATTAGAAACAGAATGAAACAAAACATTTTTACACTTGGCTGAGGTAGACATGAGACACGTCTACATTTTTGCCAAGTCTAAAATGATTTAGTAAGCTTTCTGTTAGTTTAGTCTCAATTTTAATCCAAGTTTCATATGGAAATTGTCGGTGTACTAAAAAAAAAAAAAAATCTATTTAGTCCATGCTGCCGTTTATGTTTGTATGCTAATAAAAAAGGATAAACTAGGATCCAGAAGAATACATGCATAGCAAGGCTTGTGTAATCACTTCTTTTTGACTTACCCTCCTCAGGTGTGATGGGTAAAACAGGGTGATTTTCCTCAACCTCTTTTACCCCTTCCTTTCCCTCCTGTCGTCCTTCACTGTGACGGTTAATCACCATCTGATTTGGCTCTCCACTGGGCTGACTTTCGTCCAGTGTAACTCTCATTGGTGGCTGGGTGGTGGCGATAAGATGCAATACAGGTGTTGTCGGTGATTCAGGCCGCTTTTGGGAGGAAGTGACGGGCTCAGAAGTAGTCTTTTCATAAATGCTGGTTGGAATGCTGCTCTCCGAGTCCTCCTTGCTGCTCTCTTGTTCCACTGCGTCGATAGTGTAAGGCACATCCTTTCCTTCAGGCCCAGAAGCATTTTCAAAAGTTACTATTTCTTCCTGCTTCTCCCCCTGCATCTCTTCCTTATTCAACCTTTCCTTGTCATAAACTGTGACTAGCTTCTGCATTTCTTTTGGACCATTTGAACTTGCCTCAGGATGGACTGGAGCCTCTGAGCTTTCCATGGTGTACAGTGGAAGATGTAGTGTATCTGATCCTCTGTCTTGATTGGATTGGATCTCTGTATCCCTCACTGGAAGACTCACTTTAGTCTGACTGATAGAACCTCTTGATGCAGCGCTATTTGATGTACTTTTGTTATGTACCTTAGTTTCAGTGCCTCTCTGAGGATAAATGGCACTTTCTGAACCTGCATGTGGATACTCACTATGTTTTTCACTTTCTAATTCTCTGTGTAATGGAAATATGACACTACCCAAACTCTTGCGGCCATGCAATGAATCGTCTAAATCTGTCTGTGGACGTAAATTATTAAAAAGGACACCTTGCAAACTTGTTAGACTCTGTGAGAACTGCCAAGAAGATGTGGCATGCATATTTGGCATGTCAGTACTCTGCTCTAGTCTCAGGGGACTTTCTGTCACTTCTTCTCTGCCTGAAGGATGGTCATGAACTCCATATCGTTCTCTCAGCGCCTGTTTGCCTTGCCTGTCAAAGCTCTGAAGAGAAGAGATTCGGTCAGGTTTGACAGAGCCTTGGGACACAGAGAGAACTTTTTTAAAGGAAGAGGAAGATGGGGTGGGAAAGAGCAAAGATTGTGGGTAGGTCTCTGGAAAGTCTGTAGGGCCATAATCATAGTCTTCTGGTTCCTCTTTATCAAGTGGTGGCAATTTAAAGAGAGGAAGATTTCCATTAGGAAGATGATCAGGAGTGGCAAATTGATCTGTGTGGCCTTGTTGATCAAACCTGTATGGGAAATGATCATGCCTGATGACTGTATTATCTTCTGTGGGTGCAGCTAACATGGGTTTATGAACTTCCTGCGGATCACAGTCTGGTACCGGGTAGCACATAAGCTTCCCCCCTTCATTAGGACAGTGGCACACACGGCAAGGGTCAATGTGGAAGGAGTGTCCAGCCTCGTACTTTTGTCCAACGTGAACGCATCCAACTCGTTCGCACTGCATGCAGCCATCTGCAGGATCGGAAACCTCAATGCAGTTTGGTGGCATATCGGGACAGCTGATGAAGTGGCAGCTGATCCGGCCCCCTCCTACAGGACAGGAGCACTCTGTGCTACCATAGTCAACAAAGTAGGAGTCTCCCTCGGGCACCTTGCCATTCTTGAATCCAGCACTGATGCAGTCATAGTACTGGTATCCCTCGCATGCGCATCCTTTGTGTAAGCACGAAGCACAACAGGCACCACTCTCTAGGACTTCTTCGATACAGTTGTCCAGCAGGGGACAGTTTGTGCCAGTGCAATCAAGCTGGCACAAACAGACACTCGAGTAGAATAAAAACAATGCACACTGCAGTAGTGCTACTTCAGCTTGAGCCATGGCACCTGGTATATGTTCAGTAATGATGAAGATCAAGTCTTTAGATTATCTTTAAGGACTCTGGCACATTGTGAATCACCTCTACTCTGCAAGAAACAGGGAAAAACACAGAAAAACACAGTTTTATTTCTCAAAATGCAAGCAAATCAACAACTGGCTTCCCAGTTTAGCTCACAAGAGTCCAATTTTTACAGCCCTGCCATCTTTTTAACATTAAGACTACATACTTGTCATTATCATCAGCTGGAGTGCACTGTTTTGAATCATTATGCAGGCTGTCATGATGAAACCTGGAATCTGCCCAGCTTCTAAATTTCTAGTACATCTGTGATTATCTCCATAAAAACATTCCTCTCATAATCTTGTGTTGCAATCAACCTCTAGCAGTCTAACAGCTGAACATACATGAGATGCCTCATAACAGTTTGGCTGTTGAGTTTGTTGGAAAGTGATTACACTTTAAGAAAAGCACATTCTCAAAGGTAATTAGCAGGGTAGGGACCAAAGTGCTTGGCCTCCATTAAATAATGACTCTTGTTGGAAGTTTCAGACTCAAAACTGATTGCATTCACTTCATTATATCACTTCAACAGGAAGAAAAAAGTAAAATCTTTCACTTATTTGATCATAATCATCATTTTATCATCACAAATCCATGCTGTTTTACACTACAATGTTCTATTTTTGAGAAAGCTCCAAGAACTACACATTATACTTCTGGACTGATATAATTCATCTTCAGCAATACTAGGTATATTTTCCCCTGACCTTTAGGTCATCTCTGCAAATAAATACACCCTCCCTTCTTGGCCTGACATGAAGTTTCTAAGCACTGAATTCAACAGAGAATTGCACACTGTTGTCAGAAAAAAAAAAGAAACTGCTCCAAACAAGGACCCGCGTCATCTGTTAATCCCACCTGAGTCATGAGTAACACATCTGATGAGGAAAACAGCTCAAGGCCTTAACAGATTTGAACGGCTTAACTCATTATATGTTTTAAATTCAAAACTAATTTCTTTGTTTTGTTTTGTTTATTTATTTGAGGGTTTGTTTGTTTTTTACCTCATGCCATAAATTTTCAATATAAAACTGCCACAAATCAAAAACTTGGCATTATAGCCGGTGTCAAGAAACTATCAGAAGCATTTATCGCTATGATTTTTCAAAAAACTGTTCCCGGAGGTTTTGAGGAAATTCCTGTCAGAGCCTGTCATAAAGTGAATCACAATTAGGTGGTTAAAATCTGACTCCATCATAATTATATGGGTCCAGAAAGCAGGGGAACTACACAAGATCGAAGCCAAATTTATATAAAGTAGAGACCTGTAATGAGCCAATTATTGCAATGCTGCTATTCACTCTGTCGCAACTGTGTATTACACCCTACTCTCTTAGAACCTTTTTCACTAACACAGTAGTGGTGCCTAATCCAGAGCATATTTTCATTCATTTTAGCTGCAAAAATGACTGGTGCTAGTGTCGAAAAGCAGGCAAAGGCACAGGTCCTTGAAATTTCTGGTATTAAACTTAAACCACCAATGTGAACAAGTGTAGTTGGAGCTACCACAAGGATCTTTTCTGGAACTTGTACCGACTTTTGTAATGTAATGCTAGCAACATTTGCCTCTCAAATGCAGGCAAGTTCTCAAAGGCATCAAGGCTGAACTCTTTCCATCTGACAGCATCCTGATGGAAACGAGGTGCACAATACTACCTGCATTTTTACTACCTCTTTTCATAGACATGTATCTGTATAGATGTATCTGATGTAATGCAATAGCAGCTTACTTCATGCTATTCTGGAGACCTTCTGTTACCAAACCTACAACCTCATTACAGTTGTGTCAGCGAAAGTGTCATGCACCTTTACTACAGCAGACACAATAAGAGCTGGCAAGGAAAGGCTGCGGAGGAATGCAAATACAACAGTCTGGTGTTTCCCCGAGCTGTGAGGGAGGGGGGATTCCTTCATTTCTGCCTGCCAAAACACACACACAGACACACACACAGACACACACCCACAGCTGACGATAAAGGCTCCCAAAAGTAATGCATCGCTCTGACAAGGCCTGACAAACGAGGGTTATTTCAAGTGTTCACTTTAAGAAAAAGTTTTCAGTACCAGTCTTCATCTGTGCAGTGCACAAAACAGTAAGTCGCTTTGGAGAGCAGGCAGAGAGATTCATTTACACCGTTAGACGTTAAGAAAAGCCCCCCCAGTAAACTCACGACCATATGGTGCAAACAAACTTTAAGCAATTCTACAATTTCACCGCTGTTTTAATCAGTCTTCATCGCATTTGTATCTTTCTCTTGATAAATGAGTGCGGCTACGGCGGATTCAAACAGAAGAGTTTCGAAAGACTTTGCATCTTTTTGGACAAACAGCAGCAACCTGTCTCCACCTGATTACTGTGAAGGAAAAAAAAAAAAAAAGGCTGTTCAACTTTTAGCCGCTGCTTGCAACACCCGCAGTCAGACACGGAAAAAAAGTGAACACCGGAGAAAGTTTGGAAAAGCTCATCTGTCCTGAGCGACGCGTAAATGTTCTCAGCGCAACATCCATGGAATAAAGCTCAGTCTGATTTTAACGATGGCGCACAGGCTGTCGGCGAAAAGCTGCAAATACTGTTTAAGCAATAAAGCCGGGCAGAGACACTGCTTTGTGTTACCTTGTAGAGAGCCGCCGGTCCTCTGTGCGCCTCCAAATGTGAACCTTTTGACCATCGACGTGCTGTTGGGAGCAAGCAGGCAGGCTGAGGGGGAGGTACGAAAAGTTTCCCTGCTGGAGACTCCGGAGGAGATCCCATCCTGATCCATAATGAAGACCAGGCTCTGCGGGCATGGGCCCACACTATAAAACTGCTAAAGAGGAGAGGCTGATTAGAATTGACAGGACAGGTGTTAAAAATAACCACTTTATTTTGTTATTAAGGTAATTAAAGAGTGAATTAAAACCCATAAAGCAGACACACGGCAGTTTTTAGGAGGACAATGCCCCCATCGTACAGCACAGGAGCGTTTCCAGGACTTGTTAGCAGCACAGTGGGTCCAACGGGAAATCAAAAAATTTGTACTGATATCGATTTTCACGCGCAGTATGCTGTAAATAATCATACTGGTGTGGAATGCTTTATGAACCAAGCCCCCGTTTTCATTTCTATATTGAGGAGACTGATAAAAGTCTCACATGGACAGGTGACCAATTAAAGTACAAACCTAAACCACTGAGCCCCACAGAGAGGGCTGCTCTGGTTCTTTATGCTGCCATGGTTTGGATCCCTGTCCTCTTACAGTCAAAGGCAGTTCTGAATGATCACTTTTATTCTTATACGAAACATCTGATTTCATCAAAGATGGCATGCATAGAGCATGTAGGATCACCGAATGGTTTGACGAGACCTGAAATAATGTCAGCTGTACAGTATTATATATCTTACAGGTTTTATGTCTATAATCTCTTTGTTGTTTTGCATAGAGTGGTGACCAATCATATTTGGTTATGTGCAGGTAAACGGTCAACATGAAGAGCAAAAACAGTTGACTGCACTGGCAGAAATACAACCTGTAAGCCATCAGCCTTAAGAGAATGAAACACAGGAAATGGTCCAGAGATGAATCAAACCCAGGCCCCTGCAGCATTTCATCATATGAGCTACTAGATGAACCAACTGAGCTGTGGTGGCACCCGAGCAGGGCAAAGCACTGTGTTGGAACCAGGTTTCTGTCTGAGTAAACCTAACACAAGTGTGTTTTAACATTCAGATAGTGTGTCGTAGGGAGGCGATATGTGCAAACACAGAGGTTTAACTGATAAAATAAAGCGATATTGATTTCATAAGCAATATTTTATTGATGCGTTCATGTAGTCCTGTTTATTCACGTCATGCTTGTTCGCGTCTGTCCTGTTCACAACACTGCCCAGCAGTGAGTACAGTCCTGTCCACCTGTCTACCTGCCTACCTGTCTACATGGCATCGTTTAGGTTGTTTTCTGTAACAATTTATTTTCACAGTTTTTCTTCTTCTAAGGCAAAAAAAAGCACTCGAGTACATATACACGTAGTCAGTGAACAGATCACAGTTTATACATCACTGTTGCTTAGAACTGTCTTCAGTTCAGTTGTACATTTGGTTTGCTGCAAATTTAAGCTGATATATGTTCAATTCACCAATAAACAGCCTGTAAGCAGCTCTCAGAACAACATTACAACCATCTGGGTGGGTTTTAGGGTGTGGATTCTGTGGATAACACTTATTCCACACATTTTCACGACATTTCCTGGGAAGAAGTTGGATTAATGCCTCAAGATGTTCCTGAGCCGTGTTTGGGAATGCTGCTGCTGTCAGAGTAGAGTGCATGTGTATTACAGGATAACATTGTCTTTAATGAGATGATCCTTTTTATTCATTTTATATTCATCTTCTTTTTATTCAAAAACATTTGTCAGTAGTTTCAATCGTGTTTTGTGGTCTTTTAATGAGGAAGCGCGACTGCTAAAAGCTACTGATGTGTTTAGTGACAAAAGGTGATTTAGTATAGTTGGTTTGTGTTGAAAACGTGTTGTTAAACATCTGTTTTCTGTTGTTTGCCAAGAAATATAGAGTGGTGGCTTGTAATTTCTGCTAATTGTAGTGTTTATGTTAACCTCTTGACATCTACCGGATCACTTGGGTTGGGCTGCTATTTAACAACATGCTAAACAAGTATAGTTTCAGAAACGTAAAGATCAAACTTGTTCCACACACCCCGACTGCCTTTCAACTTTCTTACTCTGTGCTGTAGTATTTCCTTCTGGGTATGCCAAATATGGGTGGAAATCAAATCCTAGCCCTAATTAGGTTTCCAGAAACCCATTGGATGCTAAGATGTTAAGACTGAGCACAACAGCCATACTGATAATCATAACCAGCTTACAGTTATTGTCAAACTTCTCAAAATGTGCCTGTTTTTGGAGATCAATAATTTTGTGCTAAAGCTAAAGGCAAATGCACAAAATGATTGTTTCTCTTTCCTAATATTCCACATATACCAGAGTTAACTTCAACAGGAAGGTGCTGAACTGAATGCATTCTACTATATTTCTCTTCTCATAGTTTGCTTTGTGCAGTAAAACACCATATGAGCAGTGTAACTGTGTTTCTGGACTCCCTCATTTTCCCTTTAGAGCCATGTTGTTGGTCCCCAGAGTAAACTTAAGCCTCTGTCCACTGCTGCATCTTTAAGGGTCTTGCATGTACCTCTTAAATTGAAGGCTGTAACCTTG
>VOQK01042787.1:9351-27580 GCA_015052645.1 Benitochromis conjunctus | reverse complement strand
GGTAATATGCTAAAAATGTTCAGTATCTTATTCTCCTTTCAGCTGCTCTCTTTTGGGGTCACTGCAGCATCTCTTCTGGCCCACTGCACCTTCCTCTCTTATGCAAACCACATACATGTCATCTCTCGCCACATCCAAAAGCCTCCTTTTTGGGCCTTTTTTCCTTTTCTCCTGCCTGGCAGCTCCACTTCAACATCCTTCTCCCAGTTTACCCAGTATATCTCCTCTGCAATTGTCCAAGGCAATAATCTGTTTTACTTTATTACCAAACCATCTGACCTGAGCTGTCCTTGTGATGTATTGATTAATCCTATCCATTATCATCACTCTCAACACAAATCTTATTATGGAACAGTGGCAGTGATTTGGACTTTTAAGCCCATCAGTTGCCTTACCAAAATGGGAAAATTGATATATTAATATAAGTTACACAGATTCGAGTGCAGGCGGGATGGAGGTGAATGTCAGAGGTGATTTGAGACAGAAGGTTAGCAGAAAAAGTGAAAAGGAAAGTTTAAAAAGTAGTGAAATCATGCTATGATGCACGGTTTGGAGCTGACAAAAAAGACAGGAGGACGATTTATAGGTGGCAGAGCTGGAGATTATCACTGGAATTGACCAGAATGGACAGGATTAGAAATGAGTATATTAGAGGGACAGTTCAGGTTGAGCGGTATTGGAGAAAATGAGACAAGGCTGAGACGGTTTGGTGATGTCCATAGGAGGGATAGTGGACATACTGAACACAGAATGTTGAAAATGGAGGTGCCAGGCAGAAGTAAAAAGAGGAAGATCCATGGATATATTGAAGGAGGACATGTACAGGGTTGGTGTAATAGAAGAGGATGCTACAGGTAGAGTGAGATGGAGACAGATGATCCACTGAGGTGACCCCTAAAGGGAGCAGTCGAAAAATAATGATATATGTGGGCCATCAGTAGCCCAACTCCTCTAAACTTAAAACCCCTAAGGTGTACTTCAGTTATATTAACAATAATTTCCTTTATATCCAACTCCTAAGAGACGAGCACACAGGGCAGCTAGACGGCTTTCAGAGTTCTCTGTGGAGGAAGAGAGTGGCTGTTGGAGAGACACATCCATAGATGGGACCGTTACAGTGGAGGACGAGCAGGGTGGGACTGAGAGGGAAAACGGGACAGTGTTTGTCATCCCAGCCACTCCCCGAACACCAGACGGTAGATGGGAATACCTCAAAGGAGGAGATCCAGATTGCACCAGTTTAGGATGGATGTCTGAGGAGCAGGATGGGGACACCACCACTTTGGGGTCGAGCAGTGAGGACACCTTGAGCCATGATCTTGAGCGGGTCTCTCTGGGATCCCTAGGCAAATGGACCTGGGATATTCATTCCATCATTCTTGACCTCTCTACAGCTAACTTCATTGACACAGTGGCTATCAAGACCATGAAAAATGTGAGTGCTAAGCAGGCAATTATTTCATGAGTGAAATTTTATGCTGTTTTGAAAGCTTGGAACAAAATCATAAGACTTTAAGATCACTCAGGTATCAACATTTTACAGCATTCAAGGTTGTTTTTAATCAGCGATAGACACAGAGCAGCATACTTTTTGAATGCCGGTGTCACTAAAATGCAATGTTCTGTAATACATTCAAACCTTGTCACAGTAAAATTGATATAAATTACTGAAATAACAGAGGTTTATTATATCGACAGATTTTCCAGGACTTCAGTGAGATTGATGTAGATATCTACATGGCTGGTTGTCAAGGTAAGTGAATACTGCTGCTGCAGGTGTATTGTGCTGCACTTTATGGTGGTGATAATTCACTCATAGCCTCTTTTGTTTGCAGCCTCTGTGGTGGAACAATTAGAGCGTGGCGACTTCTTCTCTAAGAAAATAACGAAGAGACGTCTTTTTGCCTCCGTACACGATGCTGCGCTCCACTGTCTAAACCATCGTGGAGCAACAACCATCCCAAGATACGAGCCGTCAGTGGTACGTCCAGCCAGCATTCAGGTTTCATTCACAAATTCAACTTTCATGTGTCTGGGTATAGATATGTTATGGCTGATGAATAAATATTTTAAAAAGCGACCACTAAAAACCCTTTTTTGATTACAGGAGCCGCATACCAGCACGAAACTTTAAGACCTCCATTCAAACAGATATGGAAAAACGTTGACTAGAAGGAATATTTAATTTAGGCAATATCAATATATTACTTTTTGAGTTATCCCACTGTGTGCTTGCTGACTTGATTTGATATTCATACTGTTTTTTTTTTATTTAACTTATATAAAAGAAAGACTAGTGTTCAAGACAGAAGAGCTCACTTTATTTTTATTCAATGTGAAAGAGTGAGAGTGCATTCAAAAATAAATACATAATAAATAAAATGGAATCTGGACAATATCTTGTGCATTTTAATGTATTGTGCATTCCACATGGAAAAGGTACCGATAAATTGAAGGGAGAAAAACAAAGGCAACATGCATCACACTGACAGTGTGTGAGCCTATATTTTGGTAATGGCAGCAATAACAAGGTTTGTTTTCAGTTTTCAAGTGCAAGTGTTGCACATCTGATGATAATGCATGCAAAGGAAAGCTTTTTAAATGGCAACTCCTTGACTGTGTTTCTAGTGCAATAGTCTAACACATGAGGTTTTGGTAGATAAAAATAACAGGATAGCAATATCCAAGCAAAAATATATAACAACAAAACATCTCTTTACTGTTGCATAAACCCACTGTGACCTCATTCCCTGAATAAATCTTGTCTCTACACACTGGCCACAAAGGGTGTTACCAAAAACATTGTGCACAGGACTGAGGAAGGCTGGGATTTTTTATTTGTATTATTTGGCAGATGAGCTACAAGTCTTGATGGATGCTGGGACTATGTATTCCTGTGTTCATAGTCAGATCTTCATCATCATCTTCTTCCTCTTCTGGCTGTTGTGACACCAACTGCTGGTAGCGAGCCTGCCTCTGGTAATCTGGATCAATGTTGATCCATTTATTGGCAACCCACTTAGTGCCATGGGTGACCATACAACCTCCATGCAGAGCGTATTCGTCCTGTTCCCCCACCCAACCTAATGAGAAAAAATGTTTTCTTTTACTAAAAACATCCTGTATTTATTTTAATTTCAAAACCTAATTTAAGTTAAAATACTGACTCTTTGGTGGCAACCAGAGTATTTTGCAGTTGAGTTTCACTGGAAAGCTTTTAAGCTGTTAATCAGAAAGTGTCAAAGTATACACTATAAATACACTCCAGAAGTTAATTCTTCTATAGCGCTTTTCTTCTCTCGCACTCAGAGTTCTTTATATAACATGCCTCATTCACCCATTCATATAAGCACTTTTCCCCTTTGCTTAAGTGCTTGATTGATGGATGCACTGGAGAGCAACTTAGTTAGTATCTTGCCCAAGGATGTTTGGCATGCAGACTGGAGCAGCAGATGACAGAACCACCAACCTGCTGCACTACCACCTGAGCTGCAGCCACCTAAAAGAGGTTCCCAGTATATTCCACGAGAGATATTGTGTTTACAATAATGGGATGGAGAGACAGATAACCCAAAAATATAATGCCTCCAATGATAAACCCCTCTTCAAGATTATTTTTCTATATTAGTGATTTGTTTCTATATGCAAGCTCAGAGTGACAAATCCCAGGAACTATTAGAAGTATTTATCACTGTATTAACATGACTTTTTAAATCTACAGAACATCAGTTCTAATATTTTCTTGATGTCATTTAACTTTTATTCATGTAAACAACTATTTGATTAACTATCAGGACTGTACAGATGTCCATTATTGGTTCATCTTCTACTACTAACGATTGGCACCAACTCTGGTAAAGACATTCATGAATCTGTTTCACTGTATCTACTGTATCCTTAACTTTGATCTAACATCACCATGAGGTAACTTTCTCCTACATGTGTTTCCATGACAACAAACCAACCAATCATATACCAAAATTAATCATCAGCACCAACAGCCTCTATTCACTGTTTAGTCTCAAAAGTTAGCATGCAAATCTAACATTGTAAACATGTTAGCACAGTTGGTATGCATTCAGTTAAAAAAATGCTGAGGCTACATAAGCTATTAGGATAGGACTTATTAAATACACTTACTAAGATTAGAATTTTTTTTTCATAGAAAAAAAGCAAATTACACATCGAGACTCATTCGATAATATGCGCAGTAATTTTTTTACCCTGCACAAAATTACCGGATTCACAAATGTGTGCACTGTCCAATTTTATTCTTATCACCATGCAAATGTTTGTGAATTAGGATCCATTTAAATCAACAGTCCTGTGCAGTCTGCATACTAGATCCATATTACAAATTTCCCTTCATATTGATGTGTGTTTATCTTGACGTGAACAAGTGAAAGCGGGACAATGTTGTATGATACACATTGCACTACTAAGGCAAAGAACCAGGAGAATGCCTCTCTCAAGAAACGGATACAGTAGTGCCCAAGGAGGAAGCAAAAAAAAAAAAAAGAGCAGCTTTCCAAAAGTGTTTCCATGAGTGTGACAACAGTTTATAATAACCAAATAAAAACACTTTGAAAAGCAGCTAAAATAATGGGCCTGACAAACTCACTGTGGATCAAGTTCAAAAAGATGTTTGGACATCAAAGTTAAGAAAAAAATGGGTTTTTTTGTAAACTGTAAATAATCACCAATATAGTAATATTAATAATAATATTAATTGTCATTGTTGTTTTGTTATCATTATTATTAACAACAATTAATCATTATTAGTAGGGTATTAATTAGAGTAGTAAGTAGTAGTAGTATTAGTATTTTTAAAGTTGTATATTTAAATTCTCTGCGACAGCCAGATCTTTGTCCTTTGTTCATATCCATGGTCTGAGCCACTTCGAATTACATGCACTGTTTATGAATGAGGTCATTCATAACCATTGTGTTTGAATATTGGTACATAATGTGTGCACTGGAAATATGTAATGAAAATAATACGCAGTTTGGTTTGCTACATTTTCTATTTGCATCATTAGTGGAAATTTGTCTTTCATTGACCTACCTCTTCCATCAGAAAGGTAGTTGTACCAGAAAACAGCAGTCCCTTTGGTAGGTTTCACCCTCAGGTTACTTTTGTCACAGTTCCTTCTGGTGTCCAAAAGATCCACGTCATTCTGTATGAGAGACTGAAACACACGTTCAAAATCAGTCACATAACTTGCCTGATGTCAGACTCATGCAGTCGCTGACATATGTGTGAGTCACCACAGTTATGAAACACATGTGCAGAATGTACACAATACGTCTGCAGGACACTTTGCACACATTTCCTGACCCAGACACCATTACGCACCACTTCATCATAGGTCCTGTTGTCTGCCACTGGGAATGCGGTCTCCCCGCCCCCATCAACAGAATTCAGGTAGAAGAGAACTGTGATGTACCTAAGTGTGCAACACAGATTTAAATTGACACACACATGTATAGTGCAAGCAAACAGCACACAAACACACACGCAAACAACAAATGGCAAGCGTGCACAGTTTTTGCAAGATAATGTTGAGTCACACAAACTAGCATGCCAGCTGTCACAATGGAGCAACAGTGAGTAGTTCAGTAATGACATCAGACAGATGAATTCATATGTGAACAAATATGGATATATTTGTTAAGAAGTGCTGCTTCTAGGATCTCAATCAGAAACATGTAGTGTGACGATCTCACCTGCAAGACGTTTCAAAAGGAGTAGAAGCATTTGCTGCAAGGCGTGTGTGTGTACAAGCTGTTTCAGGGTAGACCGGGCCACTGTCGTGGTGGGCATGGTAATGCCCCCCCTCCTCATAGCGAACCACCTGAAGAGGTTCACTAAGATCCACTAATGTGGGTGGGAGCCGAGTGAGGCGAATCACCCTTTGACAAGAAAAAGGCAAAGTTTTAAATAAATGTAAGCACACGATGAATCCCAGTAATGTTTGTCTTTCTTACCTCTCTTTGATGTCTTGGAGGACCTGGTGTGCTCCTTTGCCCTGGTACAACCACGTGTGTCTGCTGTTCCTC
This sequence comes from Benitochromis conjunctus, assembly GCA_015052645.1. Classification (NCBI taxonomy): domain Eukaryota; kingdom Metazoa; phylum Chordata; class Actinopteri; order Cichliformes; family Cichlidae; genus Benitochromis; species Benitochromis conjunctus. The sequence goes on along the minus strand of VOQK01042787.1, from coordinate 21,520 downwards.
ACCAGCTGACTCCTTTTCACCCCGCGCTGCAACAAGAAGCGCTGGAAAGCATCGTTGCTCAGAAGCCTGAACTCTTCTAGACTCAGCAAACCTACCCAAAGTACGAGGATGTACAGTCATGTGAACATTTTCACAGAATTCTATGCACCACATGATCTACTAGCTTGTAGAACCTCCTGTAACAGCAATAACTTGAAGCAATTGTTTTCTGCAGTGTCTCACATTGTTGCGGAGATATTCTCTACACTCTTCTTTGTAATGTAGCTTCAGTTCACTGAGGTTTGTTGGAATTTGTTTTTGCACAGCTCTCCTGAGGCCTCTCTTACCTCCAGACCCTCTGGACTTTGACTGGACCATTGCAAACATTTTAATTCTTTTCTTTAACAGCCGTCCTGGTGTAGATTTGTTGGTGCATTTGAGATCATTGTCCCGTTGCATGACTCAATATCAGCCAAGATTCTGGACAGATGGCCTCATATTTGACTCTGTAAATGTTGTTATACAGAGGAATTCATGTTCAACTCCCTGAAAGAGATTGGCAGCTGTCTTGAAAGTTTTCCCACATGATAATATTCTTTCTCACTGTAGAATGACTTGTTATTTTTTAGGAAATGGTTGTATAACCCTTCCCAGATTCAAGGGTCGCAACAATTGTTTCCTTAAGCTCATTGTAGATTCTTTGTATCTACACACCTGTCATGGATCCTGGGTCGACAACCAGGTTTGAGCTTTGTGGGTTTAGTGAAGTGGTTTATGTTCTAGTTCTAAACTGTTTCCTTATCCATGTTTCTATTTCTATTCCTTGGTTGATGTTAGTCCCTTTTGTGATTCCTGTCTCCCCAGTCATGTCTCCGTGTCTGTCTGCGTTCCCTGTCTTGTCTAGTTAATACAGCTGTAGTGTGGCTCCCTGTGCTTTCTCCTTTCCTGTTCCCATGTTTTTCTCTCTACATCCCATCCCTTTGTCTCCTCAGTCCCAGTGTCAAGTTCACATGTCTCAGTCTGAGTCTGTTTGTGTGTGTTAGTGATATTTCCTGTCCTACTTCGTTAGCCTCTTGTCCTGTGTGCATTATGTTTAGATTTGTGTCCCCTGTCTCCTTAGTCAGATTTAGTTCACCTGTGTTTCATCTCCCTAATTACCTCATGTGTGAATTTAGCCTTCAGTTTTCTTCAGTTCCTTGTTGTGTCCATGTCATACATAATATTTTGTGCCTTCTTTGCTATTTGTTAGTCAGCATTAGGTTTTTCCAGTTTGCTTTTTCTAACCTTTAAGACCTTTATTTGTCACATGCAGTTTCCTGCAGTGAAATTGGACCTCTTCTAGTGCTAGCTTTGCTTTGCACCACTTTATATTTTGTTAAATCAGCCCTTTGCCAGGTAATAATGATGTTTTCAGTTATGTCTGTCTGCCGAGTCCTGCACTTGGGTCCACATGCTGCCTGTCGCAAACCTTCCCATGACAACACCTGAATGCTCCAGAGCTGCAATCTGCCAAAACTTCTGCTTCTATAGAGATGGTTACACTTGCTGGTGATCATGTAATCAACACATCTGATTGGGAGCACTTTTCTGCTATTTACACTCTTTAATGTTTAAATTGAGCTCAATATGTGATTAAGAATCTTTAATTAAGTAATCTGTTACTAGCATGGACACATAGCACTGAAACCTTTTGTACTGGAATAGAAATTAAATGTATAGCAGAAGGTAAGTAAGTTTAGTTACCACCTACAATTTTTTCCAAATTATCCACACATACATTATTTTTTAAGGAGGTAATTACTGTGGCCCTGAGAGGTCAAACACACTGCAGCCTATGAAAAAACCTCAACAACAAATGCTGCAAAAGCACACAAAACACATTGGAAGTGATTTTAAAGACACAATAATGTCACGGAACAGCTGTGGAAGTGACGAAAACCAAAACATGTGAAGGGCAGCTCTGAGACACGCTGAAAATAACAGAGATAAAGATGCAAGGTAAAGTGAATTCTCAATGGAAAATTAGAATACACATTACCTTGCATCTTTTTTACAAGGTCTTGGTGGAAATGATTAATTAAGTTAATTTCTTACCATTGCCATCCTTGTCAGCTTTGAGGCCAGCATAAATTTCTCGCAGATTCTCTGGTGTGAGCCAGATGCCATCTCTCACTCGAGAATGAGTCAGTATCTGGTGGAGTCACAGTGTTTAAGGTGGAAGAGTTAGAGACCTCAGAAGCAAAAAGTAACAACAACAAAAAAATACTTCAGGTTCCACACTACAGCTCTCAATCCACAAACTGACATACACCTCATGGAGCTGCAATTGTCCATCCTGGTTGATATCCAGAAGGTTAAAGATCTCCTCTGGGCTGAGATTGAGCTCCCTGGCCAGCTCCTCCTGACCATCTTGTACCATTAACTGGCTCTCCATTAGACCCTTCAGCTGGGCAAGCTGCATCACCACACGGCACTCATCCTCAGACAGAAAACCCGGGATCTCTGCAGAAACATTACATTTTCAAACATTTTCTAAATTTACTTGATTAAGGAAAAAAACATAACTGTCAGATTAATTTAAATTTCAAATACTGTCAAACCACAGTTTATTTAGTTTCCAGCTGACCTACAGCAAATCTATTTATGTCAACCTTTATGTACAGATGCATTTCTGCCCTTTACCCAGTCAGCCGTGAGACCCTAATTGCATCACATGTGCAATGGACCGACTTTGAATAGAATAGTTGCCTTAGGACTTACTTGCCTATTTTATGAAGTCCTGGGTGATCTCAGCACAATACACGTCTACTCATCCTAGTATAGGTTATGCTGAGGTAAAGTAGAGCCAAGTGTAAGCTGCAGCACGTCTTTTTTTTTCTTTTCTTTCCCTTTTGGGCATTTGAGGCTGATCTGACGCGCTTCGTTTTTATTTTCTTTTAGCTACATGGCTGTGCAGCCTCTTACCAAAAAGAAGCGGTTTCAGGCTCAAAGTCCTCATCTCGTGAAGTCTGCCTGACACCAGTGACACCTTCTGGACATGTCCCACCTGAAAGGGAAATCAAAGGCGTGTGAGAGGATGACAGAAGGAGCGATGTACTTGATCATCCTCAAGTACTCACCCTAACTCACCCTTATTCCCTCTATCCGTGGCAGAGAAATATCGCGCTGAAACTCGTCTTTCGATGGCGGACGTCGCGACTCGGGGCGCTGGTGGCCGCTGCTGGGAGCATCACGACTCCGGCTCGCGTCTTCCTGCCCACTGTTGTAGTGCACGTAGAAAAGCAGCGCGATCACGTTAATGATGTAAACATGAAAAAACACCATCACTACCACAAAGTAGGAGCGGGAGCACACGCTGCTCTTGTGGCAGGAGAGGCGCTCGCACGGCTGACGAAGCGGCAAGGTCGCGCTCCCGGACGGAGACGTGTCCTCAGCAGCAGCGTCTTGGGTTTCCTGGTTGTCAGTCATCTTGGCTGGAGGAGTTGTTGGTTCCTCGGCAGCCAAAGTCCATCTGTTTAATCAGGCAACAGATAAGCCTTTTATGTGTCGCTAGAAGTAGTAGATGTGCTGAGTGACAGATGTCTAGTTTGATTAAATTTTTAAAAAGAGAGAAAATCCTTAAAGAGCTCCAGTTTTCCTTTTTTCTTCCCCTGGAGAAAATTTACCAAAATCGTTGCGCATTTTGGGAAAAAAAAGGATCCCTGATTTTTCGCGGTGAAAATACAGCCCTTCTTTTCTGAGCTGAGAAGTCAGCTATGAGCGGAATTGTGTATGTTTTCTTGTGCAGTCAGCAGCGCTGCAGCCTCGGACAGTCTTGTTTACACTGCAGCACTCTCAGTCAGCAAAGCGCACTGCGCATCCCAAAGCACTGCGAAACTCATCTTACACACCCGGTCCGTAAAGCTGACCTAGCATCGACTGAAAGCGACGAAATCCGTCAAAAAAAAAAAAAAAATCAGCTTTATTTCGACTGCAAATAAGAAATCTGCGATTTTATTTACACGCCGTAACAGCAACTCTCCGCTGACAGCAACAGCGTGTGGAGTGTGCAATGCTGACCTCTGGCGACCTGCGGCAATAACACGTCCCCGTCTTTAAGATCCTCCACACAATGCGATGCATGGCCTCTATTCCAAAAATGCCCAGCGTTTATTTGCTTGTTCCAGTATGTTAGGGGGTTAAATGTTGAATATGGCTTTAATATAGTTTTGTGTTGAATGAATTGTCATTTATCCTAAACCTGGATGTTTGATCAAGCAATCATTCTCAACTTCATCGGGATAAGATGCCCAGTTTTAATAATAATAATAATAATAATATTTTTTGACATCCTAATAATTCATGTATTTAATGAATGGATATTTAGCTTTTATACTTATTTTGATGATGTCAACTAGTCACTTCCTGCTTGCCGTCTTGTTTAGCTCAAAGAGTTACAACCTGGAGAGCAGGTAAGTTTTTCTGTATTGTGCAATGAGCTCAGTATTTCTGTTCCAGGTTAAGAGAGAAATTTTAACAATTTTATACGAAGTTTTACAAAAAAAACAACAACAACAACAACTTTGTTTGGGATCATGGATATGGAAATTTGTTTCCGCCACAAAAAAAAAATGCTATTCGTAACTCGAAATTTCCAGTTATTTTCTCGAAATTTCGAATTATTTACTCGAAAGAATTATGGATAGCATTTTTTTAGTGGGAGAAACAAGCTTCGATACACGGTTGTAGTGACGGAAGACATGCAGAGGAGAGGGTTGGTCTAACAGAGGAGGATGCTAGTGAGTGACCACTAAAGAGAGCGAAGAAGAAGAAAGAACGCTTGTAGTTTTATTTTGAAGTAGAAGTAGGCTCAATATAATATGGGATAATTTCTTTACTAGCCGCGAGCCGCTGAGGGACACAAATGTATATAAGGATTAATGTATGTATAGAAACGTATAGAATAGCAGGCTCTGCAGAAAAATGGAAGATTAATTTGTTGTTAGTAAGGGAGTTTTTCCTTCCTACTGTCACCAAGTGCTTGCTAAAAGTGGGTTGTCTGATTGTTGGGGTTTCTCTGTGTTATTTTAGGGTCTTTACCTTACAATATAAAGGCCCTGAGGCAATTGTTGTGGTAATTTAGCACTATATAACTGAATTTAATTGAATCATAGGTTATTTAATCTATTTTCTAATTGGTTATTTGTAGTCTATTATCTGTATCACATTTTGCCATCTACTATATTTGACTCTTATATTTGATGTTTAATACAGGTAACAATGTAATACAGAAATAGGTCAGTTGTAGGTAATTATCCTCAGGGCTTCATTCTGACATGCCTCCGAAAATTATGGGAAGAGCTGTCATGTGCTGAGACTGTAATAGATATTAGGTATTATGAGCATGAGAGTGTTCCTATGATATCTTGGAAGGTATTCAATTCAGTTAAATAGTGCTAAATTACCACAACAGTTGCCTCAAGGCCTTTATATTGTAAGGTAAAGACCCTAAAATAACACAGAGAAACCCCAACAATCAGACAACCCCCTTTTAGCAAGCACTTGGTGACGGTAGGAAGGAAAAACTCCCTTTTAACAGGAAGAAACCTCTGGGAGAACCAGGCTAAGGGAGGGGCAGTCAACTGCTGTGACTGGTTGAGGGTGAGGGAAGAGACACTGTTGAGAGCCAGCAATTAATGATAACTAATGATTAAATGCAGAGAGGTGTATAAACACAAAGTGAATGGGGTGAGTGAAGAAGACACACTCGGTGGGAAGCCCCCAGCAGCCTAGGCCTATTGCAGTGTAACAGTGGAAGGATTCGGGGTCACATGATCCAGCCCTTACTATAAGCTTTATAGTTACTAAAAGAAAACCTTAAGCCTAATCTTAAAAGTAGAAAGGCTGTCTGTCTCCTGAATCCAGACTGGGAGCTGGTTTCAAAGAAGAGGGCCCTGAATTCATTCATTCATTCAAAAATAAGAGCACAGAGACAAAAGATGCATCAATCTAGCTTTTATTGACTTTAGGTTAACAGCTAACAAGACAATCATATTGTATGTTTTCTTGTTAATTTACAACCTTGATTTCTTCATCACTCCTCCGCTTCCTTGGTCTGAAATGACAAAACAATGGCACTTAAACATTTGGCCGGATAATCTCAATTTTAACAAGATGAATATTTCTGCAAATTTGATTCATGCTTGATCTCTTTTCTTTTTTTTTTACCTTGACAATTTCACGACTCTTTGCCCTGAGTTTGTTAACTTGGGACTCAGCGATGTCAGCACGCTCTTGAGCTTCCTCCATTTCATGCTGCACCTTCCTGTACCTGGACAGGTGAGTGTTGGCCTGCTCCTCCTGTAGAAGAAGCCACAGTGAAGTCAAACCCTGTGCACTGAGTGACTCAAAGTGTGTTTCGTGAGAATCAGGTCTACTTACAGCCTCCTCAGCCTGCCGCTTATAGGACTTCACTTTGAGCTGCAGCTTGTCCACCAGATCCTGAAGTCTGGCAATATTCTTCTTGTCCTCCTCCGTCTGTTGTAAAACAATAGTTAGTTATTCTAGTATAAATGTAATACTCATTTAAGCATGGTATTTTCATTACTGTGGTTTTGTAGTGGTAATCAGCTGACCTGATAGGTGAGCTCCTTTACTCTTCTCTCATATTTTCGCACTCCCTTAATAGCATCAGCGCTGCGTCTCTGTTCAGCGTCAACTTCGGCCTCTAGTTCACGGACCTTTACAGAGGATGAATGCAGTGATTTTTAGAAGGTAAAATGTTTTCCCGGCTTACAGCGGATCAGTCGGCTGGCTCTCATGACACTCACCCTCGCCTCCAGTTTCTGGAGCTGCTTCTTGCCGCCTTTCATGGCCAAGTTCTCTGCTTCGTCAAGGCGGTGCTGCAGGTCCTTCACTGTCACCTCCAGGTTCTTCTTCATCCTCTCCAAATGAGCACTGGTGTCCTGCTCCTTCTTCAGCTCTTCAGCCATCATGGCAGCCTGAAATTTCATGTCATTTGTATTGTTGTAACTGTTAGAGAAATATAGTTGCCAGAGATTGAGTTACTGTGTAGACATTTATCAGGGTGACTCACATCAGTGATGGCCTTCTTGGCCTTTTCTTCAGCATTTCTGGCCTCCTGGACAGCATCTTCCACTTCACCTTGGATCTGAATGAAATCACCCTCCAGCTTCTTCTTGGTGTTGATAAGGCTGGTGTTCTAAAAGAAAATACAGGATAATTAATCACATACTCTGACTTTCACCATTCAAATTGTAAACAAAGTTTTACAATTTTAGTTTTACAAGTTTTGAAGTTTTTGAATCGTAACTAACCTGAGAGTGCAGCAGTCCCACACGCTCGCTGGCATCAACCAGCTCCTGTTCAGCAATCTTGCGGCCTCTTTCTGTTTGCTCCAGTGCGGCTCTCAGCTCCTCGATCTCAGCCTGCATCAGGTTGTTTCTGCGCTCCACCATTGCAACCTGCTCCTTCATGTCTTCCTGGCTTCTAATGGCTTCATCAAGATGGAGCTGGGCATCCTGAAAAATATATAACATTAAGAGGTGTTAGTACACACTTTTCAGATACTTTTAGAAAGTTTAGACAAATCCTTGAGTGGACGCACCTTCAGCTGTCCCTGCACATTCCTCAGCTGTTTCTGGGCTTCAGCTGCCTGGCGGTTGGCATGACTCAGCTGAATCTCCATCTCATTCAGGTCTCCCTCCATCTTCTTCTTGATTCTAAGGGCATCATTCCTGCTCCTGACCTCAGCATCCAGAGTGGTTTGCATGGACTCCATCACTCTCTGGCTGTTCCTCTTGATCTGTTCCATCTCCTCGTCCTTCTCTGCAAGCTTTCTGTCAACTTCACTCTTGACTTGGGTCAGCTCAAGTTGAACACGGAGGATCTTGGATTCCTCGTGCTCCAGAGTAGCCTTTGAAAAAGTGTGAACCATATTAACTACAGCACACAACCTTTTCTTTAGTATAAATATACAAACTGAGTGATTGGTGATTGAAGAAGAAAAAATAGCTCAGACATAGTCGAAAACTTTTGATGCCCAAATCTCACATAGATATGCTTCAAATTGTCTCAGAGCTTGAACAGACTCATGAGCACAAGCTGTAGACTTAAGGTTTTCTATTTGCATGCATATCATTTTAGAAGTTTGGTTGAGAGTTTTACGTTTTTCACTACTTGCACTTCTTTTGCACAGAAGCCAAACTTAGCTCAGGAATCGTAGATTCAGTTTTTACCTCAGCCTCTTCCAAAGCTGTCTGGATTTCTGACTTCTCACTTTCCACTGCTTTCTTTCCCTTCTCAAGCTCATGGATGGTTTTACCGGTCTCGCCAAGTTGTTCACTCAGGTCCGATATCTCCTCTGTTCAAGCAGATTTTCATTACATGAGTATACTGGTCGATTGAAACATTCAAAATTCTTCTCAAGTGTATTTTTCTGACAGATTGCTTGGTCAAAACTGGATTAATGGTCTTACGTTGCAGGTTCTTGTTCTCCCTCTTCAGGGTCTCGAGGTGGTCCAGAGCTTCCTCATAGGAGTTTTTCATCTTGAACAGCTCAGTGCTGAGAGAACGAGCTTCTTTTTGAGCTCCCTCCAGCTCTGCCTGGCTTTCCTCATACTTCTGTTTCCACTCAGCAAGAACCTGAAGATACAGCAAACTATTTAGTTTCTCTTTCTTCTAACCTCTCATATTCATATACAAACAAAAATACCGTACCTTGTCAAAGTTTCTCTGCTTCTTGTCAAGGTTAGCAGCCAGAGCATTAGCTCTCTCCACGTCGATCATCAGGTCCTCCACTTCACCCTGCAGTCTCTGTTTGGTCTTTTCCAGAGAGGCGCATTTTGCATTCACAGCTTCGATGGACTCCTCAGCATCCTGGAGACGCTGGGCGAGCTTTTTCCTGTTAACAATATTTGATTGTCAGACTTGCTGTATATTAATCACAACACGAGGAAAAATATAAGGCTGGAGGCTTACTTTGCCTCCTCCAGCTCCTCAGTGCGCTGAATAGCATCCGTTTCATATTTGGTTCTCCACTGAGCCACCTCGCTGTTTGCCTTGGACAATGCACGCTGCAACTCAGCTTTGGCCTCCTGCTCCTCCTCATACTGCTCTCTGAGGAGGTCGCAGTCATGACGAGCTGACTGGACAGCATGAGCCAGGGCGTTCTTGGCCTATAATCCAAACAAGAACCAGATAATTATTTAATGGCAAACATTTTTTGGCCTTTTCTTCTCCACTATCCCACAGTTTTCAAATGCTGTTACCTTGACTTCCTCCTCTATGTGCCTCTTAAGCTCCTCAATTTGCTGAGTGTAGGCCAGTTTGCCTCTGGTCAGCTGAGACACGAGAGCTTCTTTCTCCTCGATCTGGCGTGTATATTCACCTAAGCAAAGATTTTTAGTTATTAGCATACTCAACAGCAACAAGAGCAGCATGAATTGCAACTAAAGACGAGCAACATTAAAAACCTTAATATACCCTAAACTTATGAATAGCATCCCTACTGAGACTAGAAATATCACATCACCACATTTCAATTTGTAAAACTGTATGTGAATTTCCATTGTTACAGATCTCCCTGCTGTTTGGATTTTGCCTCAGTGCCACATTCACGACCCAGCATGTGAAGTGGTTACATAAATCTCAGCTCCTTTGTCAGTCATTTAATTTTTTTAAGATAATACAAAAGATGATTTTCATATGAAGTGAGTTTCATACCATTTTCAGTTTGAAGTCGTGCTTTTTGTGCACTGACATCATTCAGCTGACGAACATTTTCGTCGTTCTTAGACTTGAGCTCATTTAGCTGATCTTCTAATGTCCTGCACATCTTCTCAAGGTTTGCCTGATGAAATAAAGCATTTATTAGTAAAATAAATAAATACATGGATAAATGATAAAATTTCAGTTTATTTTCCACTTTTGCAAATTTAGCACTCTGATTACCTTGGCTTTGGCAATACCCTCCATGTTGCTTGCAAGGTCATCAATCTCCATCTTGTACTCGCTTTTCTCTTTCTCCAGTTTCTGTTTGACTCTCTGCAGGTTATCAATCTGTTCTCCTAGCTCGGCCACGCTGTCAGCCTGCTTCTTGCGGAGAGCTGCAGCCGTGGCTTCGTGCTGCAGGGTGGCCTCTTCGAGATCACGTCGCAGCTTCTGAAACTCGGCCTCGCGCTTCTTGTTCATCTCGATTTGAGCTGCAGTTGCTCCGCCAGCTTCCTCGAGTCTCTCACTGATCTCCTCCAGCTCCCTGGAGAGATCAGACCTCTGCTTCTCCACCTTGGCCCGAGCAGCCCGCTCTGCCTCAATCTCCTCCTCAAGCTCCTCAATACGAGCCTAAAACACAAAAAAGTCTTAAGTGAAATGTTGAACATGTTTGAATATTTTTCACTATAGCAAATACTTCTGATTATACCTGAAGTTCCTTTATCTTCTTCTGTAACTGCAGTCCCAGAGATTGCTCATCCTCGATCTTACTCAGGAGCTGGCTAATCTCAAAGTCCTTCCTAGAGGGGAAAAAATTATAATGGCATATTACAGTTGTGTTTATCAGAAAATATTTTAGTGCAAATATATATATTCATTATTTTCCTTACTTCTTTATTTTCTCATCAGATTGCTGCTTATCGTTCTCCAGATCCATGATGGTTTCTTGGGCCAGTTTAAGATCACCTTCAAGCTTTCTTTTAGCCCGCTCAAGGTCCATGCGAAGCTTCTTTTCTTGCTCCAAAGAGCCTTCAAGCTACCAAAGATATAGATATTTCATGGATTTAGAAAGTATATTAGTGGATTGTTGGTTTTCAAATGAGTTTTTAAAATACTCACATCATCCACTTGCTGCTCCAGCTTGGTCTTGGCCTTCGTCAGACTGTTAACTTTGTCTTCCTCTGCCTGCAGGTCATCGAGGGTCTGCTGATGGGCCTCCTGGAGGGCTTTCTTTTCTTTGGTCAGCTTGGCAATTGTCTCATCTTGGGAAGCCATTTCCTCAACAAGGTTTTTAACCTATATTGACAGTATTTTTTTCTTTAAAAAAGTTCACAAACAATTTGACCTCAAAGCCTTGAGACTGATGCACCAACCTTGTTCTCAGTGGCATGTTTCTCCTTTTCCACTTTGGCCAGGGTCAGCTCCAAGTCATCAATGTCTTTCTTCAGCTCAGAGCACTCGTCCTCCAGCTTCCTCTTCTTTGCAGTCAGCTCAGCGTTCATTTCCTCCTCATCCTCCAGTCTCTCGGCTGTCTCTTTGAGTTTGGCCTCGAGCTGGATTTTTGCTTTAATGAGCCCCTCACACCTTTCCTCTGCATCAGCAAGGTTTTCACCTTCCTAAAAGGCAACACAAGTTTGTTAATCAAATCCGCTATTTGATAATCTGTAGACACTGTGCATGCAGGGCAGCGACTGAACTCACAGACTGCACTTGTAATAGTAAGTCGTTCTTCTCCTGTAGCAGAGAAACCATCTTTTCTTCCAGTTCTTTCTTCTTAGCCAGAGCCTTTGACAGATCCTCTTTGGTCTTTTCAAAGGTCTCTTTCATTGCGGCCATCTCTTTCTCAGTCTCTGCGCTCTTCAGCAGAGGCTTAATCTTGAAGTACAGCTTCATCCACGGCCATGTTTTGACATTCATGAATGAACGGATGTTGTATTGGATGGAGAAAATAGCATCTCTGATAAAAGAAAGAAACGACGAGTTATAAAATGTTTATTATACAAATTAGATTGCAGGTTTCACAAACGTCTGTCACAGCATCAGCAACAGACAGATTACCTCCTCTCCATCATCTTGACAAACTCGCGCCTCATGAGGAAACCTCTGCAGAGAGCCTGAGTCATTGTGACCAGCTCAGCCAGCTTCTCATCTCTCATCTCCTCCAGAGTTCCCAGCAGACCGGCTTTGAAGAACACCTGAAAGTTAGTAATACAAATTATTTTTTATTTTTTAACTATTCTCCATATTTCTCTTAACTTTCAGCACAAACAGCATTTTCCAGGGAAATGTTTCTTTCTCTACCTTGGTGTGACCAAACTTGTACTGAGTGTGGTCCACATTGATGGATCCCAGAAGTTTCTCTGAGGCCTTCTTGTTGTCAATGAACTGTCCCTCAGGGATGACGCTAGCATTCAATACCTTGTATCTGAAGTAAAGAGTTCAATCACCCAGTCAGATACAGTGGTTTTAAGATAATAGT
>VOQK01042786.1:16975-29684 GCA_015052645.1 Benitochromis conjunctus | reverse complement strand
TGTATGATTATTGCGGCGACTTGGGGCCGCTTTGTGGCAGTGTTGCCGTGTCGGAAACGGATATAGACTGTGTTGGTTGGCTGGTATACTGGCTGGCTGGCAGGCTGGCTGATTGGTTGGTTGGTTGTACCACTTAGGTGCACACGGCAGCGGATGGACAGCGAGCAGGGAGGGGTTTGCGGGCACCCATTGCCGGCGCACCTTGTCGTTTTTCGATGTTGTATTGGTGGGTTGCTGGGGTTGTTTTGTTTCACATCATGTTGTTCTGCAGTGAGTTTACCTCCGAGGAGTTCTCCTCGCCCAGGACCTTGTGGTTCTCATGTTTGGGGGTCAGAGAGTTGTGGATGTTGAGGGAGTCATCCTCCTTGGGCGGGGCCTTCACCGGGTCCTCCAGCTTGTTCTGGGAATTAGGATCATCCTACCCAAAGAAGGGGTGGAGGAGGAGGAGGAGGAGTGGGGGAATAAATTACAGTTAGAACCAAAGAAATCAATAAACCAACTATCTGATTTTTAGTTACAACTTTCAAACCTTGCTTATTGGTCGAAAACTGCTTTTGAGTTCATTTAAACTTTCTGCAAACCACCAAAAGTGCACTTCCTTTACCACAAAGATTCTTCAGCAAACAGATTACCAGTCGTTCCACATTAAGTAATTCTGTATGAACAATTTATGCCCAATGCCAACATTCAGTGCCAGTTTATTTGTGCTTTATGCACCAAGGCAAGGAAAGGATATGAAGGTTGGAGTGGGGAATCGATATATGGCCACATCCAGTCACTATTCAGCAGTTTACATTATTAAAACCCAAATGTTCCATAATGTTGACCAAGCAGAAAAATTAGTTCATGATCCACCCCAAGCACACAGATTCTGAGATGTCAGCACTGGCACTGAACCTAATCATTTATTTTACCGAATCATTCAACACTAGCATTCCTATTCTAGTTACAAATTTCAAGAAAACAAAAAATAGCTTTGGCTCAACACATTTTTGATACGTTTTAATTTGTCTTTTCATGCACGGAATGAAAAGACATGCATGGAAACAAATCGTCATGTTCTACTGTCATGCTTTAAAGGACCACACTGCTGTGTTTACCCTTTTTAAAGTTTGGATCTAATGTTTTTCAGTCAATAAAATGATACAATCAGTACTGCATCAATAATACATAGAAGTAAAGATAGTTATTGATTTTTTATTTATTTGTCTGCACTTAATTGTTAACTGTTAGGTAAGGTGTCATAAATATGTCTGCAACCACTCATCAACTACTTGCAGAGCTTTAATGAAACTTGAGAAAGTGCAACACAGAAAGCAAAGAAAAATAAAATGTTTGCCTTCAAAATAAAAGTTATTTTTCAAGCTACAGCCAACTTTTGAAACATGTTGGTGCAATCAAAGCAACTGTAAGGAGGTTTTTGATCCAGCATGCTATTTGTGAACAATTTCACCTAATGACAGCTAGGAACCTCCAGCAACCAGTCGCCAACTGGGGAACACACATTTTTCCATCACAGCCTCTGAATACCAGGGGTTGCCACACTTCAGTCACACCGGCTCTTCTCTAGGCCTGTGTGACTTAGAACTTAAAAGGTGAGCTAGATTTGAAAATCGCGATAATATAGTGGGCATCCAGAATGAATGATAATTCATCACTTTAACCCCTACAATTTCGCATTCATAAGCAAAATAGAACATTTATAGCATTTAGTATACAGCCTACATTATATTTAGTCACTAGTTTAAAACACACTTGAATACTAACATAATGTAAGCATGTAACAAATAGGTTATAATGTCTAGTATTTGTGAAAATCCTTATAACTAAAAGTTTTATATTAGAAAGACTTACAGTTAACGAATACTATGATAATCGGTTTACACCTAACTTCATAAGAGTGTGTTATAAACAAGTGATTACAAAAAAGTGCTGGCAACTTGGTGTGACTTTGGATTTGTAGTAAAAGCTTTAGAATCTGCAAAAAAATCGTATAATCCTTTAAAAGCTGTCAGAATGGTGCAAAATACCATCAGGAAAAAAAGAAAGTATTGAAAGCAAAAATTAGTGGTTTAAAGTCTCCGCTGTCTATCATGCTTGGCTGGTATGTTGTGTTTGGTTGAGGAGACACTGAGGTAAGCTGCATGAGCGACACCATCCACCCGCCCTCCTTACCCCTTCAGGCAACCCAGGAAGCACATGCACATCCACATGCAAAACCCTTACAATACACCCCATGGACAGTGATGACCGCTCATGCAGCGCACCCAGCGTCCTCCTGCTTCACCTCCACCGTAACCACTTAGTGTCCCAAAACACAAGAAAATTAACAAAAGTAAACTGTCCACCCTGTTTGATTATCTGTGGGTACCACCGTCATACATACCCACTGCGGGAAAAAACTGTTGTGTTTTAGAGGTTTCAGTTTAATTCATCTGAATTTAATTAAGGTCAGAGGGGAAAAATTGATTGCAGAGTCTATTTTAGCTCAGTTTTCCAGCCTCTTAACTTCCATTAATTTTGCATGGCATCATCGACCCTGTTGAGCTGAGGCATCCTGGGGCGTCAGCCTGAGCCTCTCTGTCACACTCACAACCGCAAGGGCGCACCCATACAGACAAGCACAACCAGAGTATGTCGAGATAGACACATTCATACAAACACGTGCGCACGCACACATCAAATTCCAGACCCTGGGGCCTGTGCCATTCACAAACATCCCCTAATTGAACGTTTGTGTTTAAATTCAATGGCACTTTTTTAGAAAGGAAGAGCAGTGAGAGCATTTACCCGATGGCTGCTGGCCTAGATAGTAACTTCAGGCAAGACGTGTGGATACGTCACTTCCATGGTTACAGGATAGGGGCCCTCTTTCCTCCCGTCAGCGTGAAACTGTAAAATGTTTGTGTTTGTTGGATTTCAATGTTTTAGTGCATGGGTGGAGAGGGGTGTGGGCATTGAGTGGGCAGCAGTCACAAAGTCATCAGGACTTTTGAGTGGGTTTCATTTTGGGAGAGTGGGAACAGAGATAAACAGGGCTTTGATGATGATGATGATGATGATGATGATGATAGAGGCACATGGACAGTTCCTGACGTCCTTCTCTCGTGTACTGGATTCCAATTTAGTTTAATGGTCCTGCAAATTGCTTTGGAAAATAAATGAATACCGCTCTTAAGACTCATTTGCAATCACTGTAATTAAATATGATAAAACTTAGATAAGTCTCTGTGATCTTTTTTGCTGTTGTTGTTAAATTAGTTGGCGCCATCCCTGTAACAGTTAGGATGAATTTTACTTAATGCTAAACAAAATGAACTGTTATGTTTTTGTACTGTATTTGCGTTTGACTCCGATTGTATATGTTGGGTTCGTTGTGTTTCTTTTTTGCTTTTGTATTTCTTATTTCTCTGCGTTTGTGTTCCTCTGTCTCCGTCATGATGTTTAGTGTCAGTCTTCATGTCTCGGTATTCGTTTTTTGTCTTTCGGTTATTTCCTGTTTTACTTAGTTTTCTCTCGCATCTTATTTTTGCTTTTGTTCCTTTCCCTTCTTTCAGATTGCAAGATCTGTCCTTATAAGTTTCAGCCTGTGCCAAATCTTCAATGCCCCTCATGTATATGTCTATAAAGCCTCCCTATGTTCCCTCATTGTGTTTCACTAGTCCTTGTGTTCCTATTTTTGTTTCACATTTGAACTTTTTGTGGGTTTACATCATCACTAAGAGTCCTACATTTGGGTCCTCTCTCCACCTCTACCTGACCTGACGTAAATACCCTTTGGTCATGATTAAATGATGACTCCTAAGCCTCTCCACACTTGCATGACCTTTCTCAGCAGCTTATAGTATTGCTTAACTGCTTTTTATGGTTGCCAAAGTCAGAAATATTCAAATAATAAACACAGAGGGTTTTAGTTAAATAAAAGAGTAAACATATTTTGGATCTTGTCAGAGACCTGAATTTAAGGATTTAGTGTTTTAGCTACAAAACATTTTGATGTTGTTGTATTTATGTCTCAATATTTTCTTCAGCTTTTTCTCTGCAGCTCATTAACAGTGTTTAATTGTCAATACACCTTTGTGTGTTTTAGCATTAGCTTTATGCATGAACACACATCATATTGAAATATTTGTACTGAAATGCGTGTGTGTCTGTTAATATTTGCCTGCTTTTATTAAAAGGCATGCCACCATGCATGTGTATACATAGTTGTTTGAGTTTACTGACTAATGTTTGCCTCTGAGTGGATATGTGTCTATATAAGGACTCTGTGCAGAGTTGGGGGGAGGCAGGCTGTTGGGACACTGCACAATGCAGCTTGTGACTGTGTGACTAATCCAAAAAGGAATAGCATGGCAAGCATCACTCCAACATCCTGACTTGAATCTGAATATGAAGTGCTTTGAGTTTTAATCATGTGCTGCTCTGTATGTATTTCATCCATTCAATTCAATTTCATTTACAAATCACAACAACAGTCTCCTTAAGGTGCTTCATATTGTAAGGTAATAATACAGAGAGCTCCCAACAATGAGACGACTCCCTATGAGCAAGCACTTGGCGACAGTGGTAAGGAAAAAACACCCTTTTTACAGGAAGAAACCTCCAGCAGGAGCCGGCTCTGGGAGGGGCAAACATCATAGAGACTTATGTCTTTTAAAGACCTATGCTGAAGTGGTGTGAATTCCCCTATCAAAACAAGTCACTGAATATGAAGGTGGGTCTCACCAACAAATAACTATTAGTGGAATTAATAAAAAATGAACAATTTCTTTGGGTTTATTATCGTGATCAAAGATTAATCGCAGAATTTGTTGTTTTAAGACCATATGGATCATACTCTGCACAAAGGATCATAAGAATTAAGCCGTTTTTAAGGGAGTATTTAGTATTTTTTGATGCAGATTTACACAGCAAACCTGCAGCCTTTGCACTTCAGGTTAATTCTGTTATGATAAGTCAGTCTAAGAGCCAATTCAGTCGATGGAAATGAAATCCTCTTAGAAATTACAGCCAGCTCTGCCTGGTCAACTCGTTTTCTGCGTGGAATTTATTTAGTATTGACAGAAAACAATTTCATTTCAGGGTTTGCTGCAGAGAAAAAAAAAAACTGTGTGGCTGGACTCTGCTGAATTGAAGTGAAGGGGGAATTAGGGACAAGTGGGTTCAATCTACAACGGTGAATGAAAGACAAAGCGTTCTATTACTGCCGGGAAACTTTGAGTGTGTTTTTGTGTTATTGTGCAGAAATGGCATTGTGTGAGGGGGTTCAATTTCTCTGTAAATTCGTCTTTTTCTGAAAGGTATTTCTTCTTCCATTAAAGCCTCAGCATGTGCGCCTGTGTGTGTTGTGGAGGTGGTACAGCGGCTGTGTGGACATGTGACAAGGACCTCACGAGGTCAGCAGCTCCGTGTGGCAGCAGCGATGCTGTTTTTATGCCTTTGTTAGACTGGGTTTGGATTTTTGTACTTTTAGGCGTTGGATATTTACTCTGTCGTTGGAGGAACTTAACTTCACTATACTTATGTTCTTTTGGTGGTTGGTTGCATTGTGTTAACTGATCTTGTTGTATTTAAGTTATGATAATTTTTTCTTCCAGAGCAACGTTCTTTACTGGTTTCCATAGATTTTCAATTCTAATTTCTCAGTACGCACTGTTTTATCACAAGGTGAGAAACAGACCTAGAGTGAATTAGCTAGTCTAGAAAACTCTGGGTAAACCATGAGCTCCAGGAATCACATAATGGTAAATAATTAAATTATATCAGATTACTTAAAGAATCAGCAATCTTTTTTTTTTCATTTGTAGAAATGAAAAAAAACTAACCAATTTAAAGGCTACATGTTAAAAAAAATGCTTATAATGGGTTAAAGCGCTACTTTCATAAAATTTCATGTGACAGATTAACAAAAGACTAGTCAAATGAAAGCAGGCATGTCTAACAGATTCTCTTTTTTCTGTCCTAAAAACTGAAAATAAATGAAACACATTACTCCGTTTTCATGAGCTAGCTAGCTATTTTGTTTTCAAATCTTGATGGAATTCAAGGATGATGGATGGATCCCTTGATGTAGAATATTAGTGGAAAGCCCCTCAAATTTGAAATTTAAATATGTAATATTTATGTAATATTAGATATATATAAATATCTAAATGTGCCTTACATATGCAGGGCCTTCACGAGTTAGTGTGACCCAGAGTCCTAGTGCCAATCTCAAGCCTGGATAAATGGGAGGTTTGCATCAGGAAGGCCGTCTGGTGTAAATTGTGTCCACTGTGGTGACCTCTTGGGAAATAAGGGAGCAGCCAAAAGTAATTACCTACACAAGTCAAGCTTACATGCTATTTTATGCCCTTCAAAAACCCCTCAGTTTGATGCTACCAAATAAGTTACGTTTTGCTTATTCTAAGAAACATCCTTTTGGCTAACACATGCTAACACTGTTTAAAAAAAACAAACAAAAAAAACAAAACCCAAAGTAAACACCTGAAGTCCATGAAGGCTGGACAAATAAGGGTACTTTTAATCCTTATGAATATTAAATGGAGCTCAAAGTTTACCAAATGTAAATTTGTCAGGTAAACACTAAATATTGGCTGTCTTTGTTAGTTTTAGTTGTAAGTGTGTTCTGTTCTAACATAGCATGTTTTTCTGACTTTACTATCCCTTTTAATTTTGGCTTTTATTGATTTTGCGGGTGGGAAAGTCTCAGTGATTCACTGATAGCTGAAAAGGGTGATTGACAGGGCCACAGTAACAATGAAAGAGCTGTTTGGGAAGGTGGAAGAAGGGATCGGGACTATCTAACATTTGGGATTCGATCTTACCTCACAGTCGGACTCCTCTTTGGTCTTACACTCCCAGGTGTATCTGCTCATGGTTTTCTGAGGGGAGGGGGATGGGGCAAAGGGTTATACTCCTCAAAAACCATACAAGGCATCCTCAGAAAGACAGATAAGGACGGACAGAGAAAGAAGGAGGGTGAAGCGGAAAGAAAGAAAGAGAAGTAGTGAGAGGCACGGCAGATCAGAGGTGATACAGAGAGATTAAGTGGCAAGAGAGACGGAGGGAGAAGAGGCAGGCAGACAGGAAGAGATAGAGACAGATAAAACAGAGAGAGAGATGGAGCACTGGAGACAGAGACCAATAGTAGGAGTAACTAGACTTCCTCTCGGATGTCAGCTGATATTCCCAGCTGGCTACAGATGCTGACTCCGGTGCTGCCTGGTTGTAACTCTGTATCAACAGAGTACGTACAGTTTGGGACATTTCTGTTCAGGTCTCAGCCTTCATAGCACAGACACTGCGCTGTTAGTTTGAAAGGGAATTGAGGGTATTTGCTTTATTAGAGGATTATTGGGGGTTTATTTGGGAAAAACTGGTGAGTTTGTGTGGTTTTTGGTTTGGGGAAGTTCATATGGAAAGGTCCATTTTGTATGTGGTTGGAAAACCTGTTGCAAAATTAACCTGGGTTGAATAGTAGTTGGAAACTTATGTCACTGTAAATATACTGTAAGATGATATTAGAGAAGGTAATCAGTCACACAAGTCAATGATTAAATAATCACTTGCAATATTTTTCTTATTTAATTTAATTTAATTTATTCCAATGTATTTCTTTTACCCTTGGACACCCTCAATCTCATTAGCACTAGTTGTTTTTTTTTTTATTATTAAATGTTCATTCAAAACATTGTAAATCTTAATTCAAAATAAAAATATAAATTATTAATAGACCTGCAGGTCAAATACGTGAAGCCTGACATTGCTTGGTGACTTGTATCGCAACCCAGCCTTGTTTCTTTAAGGTATATTCTTGTAAATAAATATTATCCTCCTCACCACATACTGTGCTGGAAAATATTTCCACAACAGTCTAAAAGGCATTTTTACATTTCCATGTTCGCTAGCTTGTGTTTCTTTCTTCACTGTCTTCTCTGGCAATTTCCTGCATTTCTTGGTTCATTTTCACCAGCTAACTATAAATCAGTGATATGTATGACACTGCATCAGAAATGTGTACTATACATAATCATCAGAATTATGTGTAGATCTCACAGTTTAGCTTTAAATGTGTAAACAGTTTACAAATACTATTCAACCCAGTGGATGAGAGGTAATTTGCAGGGTTTGATGGGTTGTCCTGAGTTAGGAAGGAGAGCTAAGAGATGACGTTAGGATACGATGATGGAGTTTAACTTTCTTTTACTGTTTTGAGTTTGAAGACATTGCAGGGTTATAAATGGTAAATGGTATTTAGGTGTGGTTACAATGAATGGGTGTGAGAGTTTTCCATCTAAAGACTGCTTGCCTATGCTGTTGCATAAAAGTAATGAGAATTAAAAAGGAAAAAAAAAAAAAACAACGCCTCCCCGCCCCACCAAAAAAAAAGACATTCTGTAGCTTAGATCATTGATAAAACTACAAAGTTGTTAGAGGGTGGTACCACATTTTCAAAAGGTTTAAAATCTGAAAACAAAACAAACTCTGTACCAGTTGTAGCACTACAACTACCCATGCTGCTACAACGTTAGCGTTAGCTCTACAAGCTACCCATGCTTCAGTTAGTGAGGCACCTGTCGAATCTCTGCTGCCTCCTTCAGGCAGCAGTGAGACGTTGCATCTCAGATGTTTATCCTGATAACCCCAACCATGTCACGCAAATATACCCTAAAAGCTTACCTGGTTCTGGGAATCCTTTCCCCATTTCCCCTTCCCCCACAAATCCAGAAACCCCTCCCATATCCCCGCCCACTTTCAGGATAAACAAGTCAAGCAGACATTTTGTTAAAAGTACAGATCTTTTAGCAGCAAAGCAAAGCTGCGATGGCTGATATGGCCACTGGGTGGCGCATATTAGCGACAGAGCAGGCATGCCATGACATCCTGATGCAAGAGGTGATCAGAAAGAGATGGGTAAGGGAGGGGTCACAGTGGGGAGTTTTTTGTTTTTTTCGTATAGTAATCAGGGCGGTGGCTCAGTTTGGAGCTGCATGATGAAAACAGTCCATAAACATTCAGACTACATGGTTTCGGGAAGAAATTCACTTCTAACCTTGGCTGTGTTGGCGCTCTGATTCAACCACATAGCTGATTATGCTGCGTTTGTTTTTTCACAAAACAAATCAGTGTTTTTTGGACACTACTCTGACAAAATAAATTAGGGAAATATTTTAGACTCTGCCTAAGATAACAAATTATGGGTTATTTCCAGCCATTCTCAGTATTTGAAGTTTTTATTGTACTTGAACTATGCTATGTTGGAGAACAGGATAAATAAGCACTACACCAAGAAACTAAATCAATAAACAGAATCAAACTGTAAGTCTTTACAAGAGTTGTGTTGCCATGGTAACAGGCTGCAAGGGCTCAGTTACCCCTCAGGTATTTATTTTCTATGATTCATTACAGTCCATAACCTAACAGCGGACATTTCCACGTATTTGTAGATTACAATTTGTCAGTGATATTGAGAACAGCATTTGTATGACATGCGGGACCTTTGTGTTGGTTACTGAGAAACGTCTTTCACTTTGTAAACACATTGTAGACGATCCACAACAGGAGGTGTTTCAAAAAGGCATATTCTTCAAGTTTCAATAAACGTAGCTTTTCTCGATCTGTGTTAAAAAAGGATAACTGCAAATGCAGTGTGCAGATCTATAGCTGCTAAAGGTCTTTGTCTGTCTGTGCAGATATTACAAATATAAGTCAGGACATGTCTTCATTCTCATGGGTACTTTTACTATACAGAACAGTGTATTTTCACGTTTCAGCTCTTTAACTAGAAATCGTGTTAAATTTACATTATTTTTTAGAAACATTTTGAATGGAAGAATTTAGAGGTTTAATGCATTTTTTTTTTCTTCTTCCAGGAATTTAAATTTATATATGGGGTGAAATTCAACTTGCAAATGACCAAAAATAGCTTCTAATCTTATGCGGGTTTTCATCTTAGTTCAATAAAAAAAAGAATTTGAGGTATTACAAAGACAAAAAAACAAAACAGGAAAACCTGTAGAAAAAAAAAGAGTATATTTGTTTGTGATAAACAGGCTACTTTGCGTGATGTTCTGTTTAATGGATTCAATTTGTTCTTAGATAAAATCCTGTGAATGTGAGCATAGAAATTATGAGAGTGCATGGATGTTCATTTGCTATTATTGGATTTAGATTTCCTGCATCATTTTAGAAAACTCCCACCATTCTTTATTGCACTATGACCACTCCCATCCCCCTCCTTTAGCATTTCACACCTCAGAGTATTGGAGAGTACTCATGCCCATGCATTTGAAGGAGAGTCGAGGGCCCGGGCAGGATTTGGGGAGATGCAGAAAAAGGGGTGAGAGATAGAGGCGAGAACCACGTTACCTGACAGATAATGTTATCATAGTAAGCCAATGCACGGGCATGAGGGACGTTAGGAGGGGTGTCGCACAGTTTCCTTACATTTGGGTGGGAGCCCTCAGCGATGGTGGACAGCGAGAAATTATCATTGTGCTGCTCCGATGAAGGCCGGTACTTACTGCTGGGCATCAGAGGATGGGATGGAGAGGATGATGAGAAAAAAGAAGGAAACAATTAGGAGAAGAAAGATGGAAAAAATAAAGACGTTGAGAAATTCAGAGAAGGAAAGAATAAAATACAGAGCACAGCAGCGAGGTCAAAGATTAAAGTAAAAAGATGTGAATTTAGGAGGACAAAAAAAAGAAGGTTGGAAAAGAGAGAAGATGAGGAAACAAAGAGGGACAGTAAAGAGAGTAACCATAGGAGAATTACAGGGCCAGGTTTGGAAATGTAGGTTGGCAATTTGAGGATCAAGCAAGTAAAAGAGGAAGATGCAGCAATGATGTGGAAAAGAAATGGGGACGAGGTGACATTTGAGCAAAAGAAGAAGAGAAAAGAAGACAAATGAGAGATGGTAAAACAAAATGGGATCAAAGGAGAAAATACCGGGGTATCAGTGGAGGAGAAAGTGAAGAAAATGACAAATTTAGGAAAAATTACATTGTTGACGAAAAAGATAGGAGGGGAGAGAAAAAGCAAGAAAGCAGCATTAGTTAGACAGCAAGAACATGACTTCTGCTTGTCAGAAAAAAATCAGACACAAACATTTTATCTGTGATGCAACGGACTGAGAATAAAAGGATACCTGGTTCAGCCAAGAGGCTTCACCTTGACTCACATTTGACCAATGATTGTTTAAAACAGGGGAAAATCCAAACAAGTTAAAAACATACTTTGGTGTTGATTTGCTTTGTCTCAACTCAGTTGACATGACTGATGCAACTGATCTGTGTTAATGCCTCCTAAACACTAGGAAAATAAAAATCTGTACCAATCAGATTAATTATACACATCCCCCGCCACAATGTAAACCTACATCGAGTCTTGGACTGTAAATATATCTGGTGTTTACAGGTGGGGAAAAGTCTGTCCACCTACAACATTGTTCAAACCCCTGCAACATTAAACCTGCTGTTTTCAATCAGCGGTTTTCAGAAAGAAATTAGAAATGTATGCAGTGATGTAACAATCTTTTATTTAATCAGAAATGATTTGACACTAATGGGGCGAAATTACCTGCTTTCACACATCACTTCCCTGATCGGAACATGGCTTTCAGTATGGGGAAAAAACCCTTATGCTCCTAAAGAAGCAGCTGTATATCAGCTACTTTCAGCAAAAGGCATGGAAAATGTGCACCATGTCCTAAAATTTCAATGCTCTGATGTTAGATTTTTAACTGTTTTACTAGATTTTTTTTGGCACGGTTGATTATTATTTTTATTTATTAGCATTTTAAGTCACGATCAAGGAATTAAACAGTGCTTTTTATATTTTAAACAGAAATTCAGCACATTTATATTCAGACATTGCCTCTCTTGACATTTTCTGCCAGTCCTTGCATTTAAATATGCCAACCTACCTAAAACGAGGATTTGCTGGTGAAAATACAGGACAATTTTTTGCATTGTTACAATAAAAAGCAGTTAACTGCTTCTGGCTGCTCCCCTATTCACAAGGGGCTGCCACAGCAGGTAGCTCCACATGTTTGATATCCTGACTCAGCTGCAAAGGGATTTGTATCTCCTCCCGGGATGAAACCAGGTATGTGCACAAACAAACAAACAAACAAATTAAAGAGTAAATAAATTGAGGCTTAAATTTTATATTTTGGCAGACCCATCCATCCAACCCAACTTCATCTGTGTACAGCTCAGATTTCCTCTTCTCCTCTGATGATAAGAAACAGGTATTTAAAAATTCCTGCAAAGTGTTTTTTTTTCCATCTTACACCATAAAGGAACATTTTTTTAGTGTATGTTAGGTTACTGGTGCATGTACAATGGAGCACTGAAGACATATGCAGTATGGTTTAAACTACAGCACTTCTGTCATTCACCATCTAATCTGTCTCCTGCATACGAGGTGCACTGCTGTGAAACAGACACAGATACACTCTGACTTTTCTTTCATCTTAGGAGAGAGGCAGCAAAGAGGAATTCCCTTTCTATTTTATTCCACTTCAGCTTCTTAACTCAAAGGGATGTGTGTCTCAGAGGTCAAAGCAGACAGTAGCTGAGTTTCATAGATTTGTGTCTTCTCAGCTGTCATTTGTCCCACACACATATTAACCTTTGCTCTGAGCTTCCTAACATTTTATATCCCTTTCATATCTGTAGTGAAATAAAAGGCTGTGATC
>VOQK01042786.1:2337-13335 GCA_015052645.1 Benitochromis conjunctus | reverse complement strand
AACAAAACCTTTCCTGCTTTTCCTCTTCGCACTGTCTGCCGCATCTATCTTGTCATCAGTTTTTCAGCCGGCTGCTCGCCATCAGCTCTCCATGCAGCCCCTCCCACCCCTGGCTTCCTCCTGAATTCCTTCAGACTGTCCTCGTCTCTTCGCCTTTTCTTTGTTGGCTTTTCTCTTCTCCTCCTACTTTTATACATTTTTTTTCTTTCTTATCTTCACTTTATTTATTTTGTTAAACTATTTTTTGTCCTAGAATCTGTATTTAAAGTAACCTCTTTTTTTTTTTTACTCTTTAACCAAGCATCTGATTAACCTCAAAGGTGTAAGTCTATGGAAAAAGATAACATTATTCATTATTTCCACTGTTGTCAAAAATGTTGACACATCTTAAGAAACTATGTAAATTAAATTAAAAAAAAATCAGTTGGTTTAATATTTAAGCTAATTTTGCTTAGCATGACTCTGAGTTCAAAATAATCCTTCTATATCTTACACTGGGCCTTTGTTGCAGAGATTTTTTTAATTCACTTTTTCCACCATTCTGTTGTAGATTTTCTGTTGTGCTTAGGATCATTGTCCTGCTGCATGACCCAATTTATGTCCCATCTCTACAATGCTTTCATATACAGAGGACTTCATGATCAATTCAGTGACTGGCTGCAAAACAAGCCCAAATAACCACCAACTTAAAGATCTGTGCATGTCGTGATTGTGGTTATGCAGTCGCTGTACTGCTGCAGAAAAGCTGCAGTTTCACTCTTTCGTCCTTGAGCCCAGCACTGAATCTCTTTTGCTTCAAATGTTCTGAGTCATTCTTTCCTGAAAACTTTGCTGTGAGACATGAGAAGTAATTGCTGTAAAAAATCCCTCAAATGAATCGAAGCTGTTGTAGATCAGTGGTCTCTAAATAGGATCAGGAGCCCTCAAAGGGAGGTGTCTATCATACTCATCATCATTGAAATTCTGCTGTTTTTGGGTCTTAGTATTTTCAGCCTTTGCCTCCTGCTGATCAACATGTTTCACAGCCAAAGTACTAAAAACAATCCTGCTGCAGTTACAAAGTCTAAACCACTTTTCCTTTCTTATTGGTCACCTCTGATTTCATCGCTTGCTCAGACGTGCTGGTCCAAGGACCTCGTGAGCCGAGACATTTCAGAAAGACCTTTTTAGATTCCTTCTACCAAACTTATTTTCCCCCGTGCGCTCTCTCTGCATCAGCCACTCGCTGTCGTTTCACACAAAACACAAGCCAGGGTGGCACTTTGGCCCAACGGCAGTGCCAGCCAATAAACTGTTTTCTGGTTGAGTCATTGATGGAGGGAGTAATGTACTGCAGCTGAGACACAGTGACTACCGAGTAGCTGATAATAAATCTGCTGCATCATATTGCCCAAAGGCCCCAGTTTTTAGTTTTGTTTGATTGATCGTTTAAAATTCAACAAATGCAGTGACTGAAAGTTGAGTGTGGAGTCTGCAGGATGCATGACAGAGGGGGTTTCATCTGTGTATTTCTTCTTCGGTGGACTTAAACCATCTTTTGTTTGCATTACCAAAAATATATCTAACACGCAGAGGCTGGTGGTATTGCCAGACAGAGTGAAGATAGACTAAACAACTAGATACTTTCTTTTTGAGCTGGATGAAGATCCAGTATTTAATAAAAATGGGAGGATAAACAACTTCCAGTTTTTTTTTAATAAAAGGAAGGTTTTGAGATTTTGGATTATTCGTTATCAGTACTGAAGAGTTAGAAGAGAAAATATATATTATTTAAAGTGAACAACAGTACAAGGTGAGCTTTGCATAATGAAGGATATGGATGTGTCTGCCTAGCAGCACTTCTAAAGCAAAGAGTGACTCCAAATGTTACTTTGGCAAGAGTGAATATTTTTATGTAGGATGACCATGGTTTGAATATTCATCCAAGAGCTCCTGCCCTAGTTAAAACGAAATGCATTTGTTTTTGTTGCTTCTTATGATCAGAATTATTTACTGGTTTGTAAGAGACCTCTGCACTTTACCCATTTTTGACCCCAAAATGCTCTCACTGTCCCGTTTACCATACACACATCAGCAGTACTAACCTTTAGATGCTGTTATTTTGAGGCACAAACTGAATGGGGTAAAAAAAACAACATCACCTCACCTGCGCTTACGCAACTTCTTATTCTCCGTCTTGAGCACGTGGAGCTTCTTAGCGAAGCACACGATGATCATGAAGAGCAGCAGGACCACCAGAGCCGAGGCGCCCACGGCCAGACACATCACCTGGAACTCAGTAACCACCGACTCGCAACGGGCACCCTTGTGCCAGATGTAATCCTGGACGTTACATCTGAGGCAGAGGAAGAGGTTTCAGAGGACGGGTTGGGAGAGAAATGGAGTCAGGTGGAATTACATATAGAGTGAAAAATGGAGGACAAAGGAAGGAAACAGAGCAGAACAAAAAGATATGACCGAGAAAAGTTGTGAGTGATAAAAGAGGGACGATGAAGAATGTGAAATGAAATGAGTTGTGAGCAGAAAGGGAAGGAAAAAAGAGAACGGTGAGTTAAAATCATGTCTTAGCAATTTCTGCGAGTTTTGTGTGCCGGACAGTTTTATGTTTCGGCCAGTTACAAGTTATACATTTGGCTTTTAAGAATTATTTAATGAGCACACATGCTGTGAATGCCTCTGTACTCAAAGTCTCTTTATAAAAGTTCAGGATTTCCTCTCTGCTTCTGATTATCTTTAATCAGAAACAGAGAGGTGTGGGAATTCAGGGGGCTCTTTACATGCTGCCAAAAGTCCTCCAAATGTCCCACAACATGATGCGTGTTACATAAACCTTCAGTGCAAAGTCATCTACCACAAGACTGTCTGTCGCCGGCAGGTTTGCGGACAACGCTTTGTTGGAAGAAATATATAAAGAAAGTGAAAAAGGAAAAATAGCCTGAGGTGAGGCACACACAGTCAGAAAAGATATCAGCGTTTAGAACATGTCACACAAAACATATGGGCAACCATGTGTGGATGTATATTATGTGCACACACACGTGGACACACACAAAAACACACACAGCTGCCATCCAAGTCCCAGACTCCCTTCATAGTCATTTGGCGGAGTACGGTGTCCGCCCGGGGACATAAACGACAGGGGCAGATGGCTTTGTCTACACACTGTTTGGCGTGTAAAATGGCAGTGACTATTTCACCACTTAATAAGGAGTGTGATGCTGCAGAGAGGCACTACCTCACTGCCACAAGTGCAAAAATACAGCATTGTATAGAAAAATGAAAAAGTTATGCTTATTATCTCAACGATGCTCAGTGACTTCTAGATTAATTTCACCCATTTGTTTTCCTGCCAGCAGTTAAATGTGGAGATCCATATAACTAATGTGTGTGTGTGCGTGTGTGCGTGTGTGTGTGTGTAAGTCATAGAGCTAGAATTGTGAGGTATTTAGGTTAGCTGAGCTGCCCTGGCTTTGTCAATTTGAAAAACCTGTCTAAACTCACAGCTTGTACAAAGCAATTCTACCCACCTCATGTTTAAAGGATGCAGATTAAAAAAGGTAATCACCATTCTCTGATCAGAAATATTGCAAACATAATTTTTTTTTGTCTGATGTGTGAATTATTATTAAGCAGCCCTAAAATGGGACTGATCCATCCGAACGTTGACAACCTGTGATCTAAACTTAAAATTAAATGACTCTACATATGCGGATTAGATGCATTTCTGATATTTGGACAGTAGGTTAGACTGAATGTTTCCAGTTGTTATGCTAAGCTGAGCTAATTGCGGCTCTGATTTGGGTATATGTGAGAATTGCATAAATCATTTTTAAAAATGCAAAAACCGTCCGGGGACTGTAGATTCAGAAAAGGCCATGTTGTAACTTTAATTAATACTCGTTGTGTGGTGGCTAGTTTTGGAAATCAGGGTGAAGTCACAGCATATTAGTATGGTTATTTGGAGAAAAGGTATACACTGTGTGTATGGTACACAAATTTTCATTTTTTGTGATGTAAAGCATTTTATTCAAATTATTATATATTACATTTAGAATCATCTTTCACATCATTCACCTTCTCTAATGGTGACAAAATGCTGACTTCAATCTTTTCTTTCAAATTGCAAAGAAATGTAATGTTGTTACCTTACAACATAACAACAATATAAAGCGCCTTGAGGCGACTGTTGTTGTGATTTGGCGCTATATAAATAAAATTGAATTGAATTGAAGCGAGGCAACTATAAAGTTGATCATTAACAAATAGCAAAACCCGATGACCCCTAAACAAAAAAAACTATATTCCATGACTTAGAAACTAGCTAAATGAAAACAAATGCACAAAAAAAACGCATTAAAAAAAAAAAAAAATTACACCTAATGTTCTGCACCAAATGCATTCGATTTAAACGAATCTGAATGATTTTCAAGCACATATTTGAAAACAGGTTTCAGCGTTGTGATTAAAAAAACAAAGTCTTACAGGCTGAGTAACCTCGGGTCACCTTGGGAAGAGAAATATTGTCACTGAGCACAAAAACACACTGTGTATAATGCTGTAAGTTTTACGCATTGAGTGTATAACTAGGGAGCTGGTGTAAGCACATTACCAACGTGGGCGACTCACGATAATAAATGAATTCACTGCATCTCCCCTACTCTCCGTGTCACGTACTCTATCCATAGATCTACAGATCTACACAAACAGAGGAGTGTAAAAGTGATTAAAGGTGCTGGTGCTGCTCACGCCCTCCGACTGAGCTCCATACATGTTAAACAGGCTTCTTTCACCGGCTCACTTCCTGTATCCTTCCTGAATCCTTGACGCTTTTATTTTGCCAGCTGAAGGAAACACTGGCAACATGCCAGGAGACATTTTGAGTTTGGGCATGTATGTGAGAAAGAGAAGCGATGAAGCCCAATATCGCTTTTTTTTTTTTTTTAATGTAGACATCACTGCATTCACTCTCAGAGTGGTTCTGCATTCATACAAATAAGAGGTTTATGTAAGATGGATAGAGGGAGGGTGTAGGTGGGGGAGAAAGGGACGGATGCATAAAGGAAGAAGGCGAGCAAGGATGTGCTAGTCACCATGGCAACCCAGCTGAGCGGCAAACAGAGCAGACGTGAGGCTGACATGCTGTCAGACACATACATCTGCGCTGAGCGGTCCGGAGGGACACCATTCTGTGTTAGTGGCCAGCTCCCCGTTTACTTTCTCCCGTTCCCTCCATCACTCCCTCTCCTGCTTCTTCACTCCTGCTGCTTGTCTTCTTAAAGACTTCTTTTCTTGTTCAGTGGCTCTCTTTCTCTACCTTCATCTCCACCCTCATCTCTCTTGTCTCTCCTTCCTCTTCCTCCTCCCTCCTGCACTTTGTCAAGCACCTCCAGCTGAATTATGTCTCTCCTTTCAGTTTGTGCAACTGTATTTTTTTTTTTACTCTCTTTTTTTGACGTTTAGGATTGAACACAGCAGTCCAAGTCGAATATCGTAATCTTGTTATAGTTGTAAAGGAATGAGCAAAGCTAAAGCCAACAATGACCTTATCTGTAATGAGTGTGTATCCAAAGTGTGATCTATCTTATTCCTGTAATCCACAAAAGTTCATCAACATCAAAAGAAGATAACAGAGTTAAATTTACAGCTCAGCTTGTCTCCAAAACGCTAACTGACCCAAATTCATCAGTAATCAGTCATTTTAATTTAGTGTGTTACCATGCTAACACTTGTTGTTATGCACTCACTCTCCTGCTAACACATTCCCATTGTAGCCCATCAAACACTTTACACGTTTTGTCAGAAGCTGCTAGGACAAGGATACAAGAAAGGTGTTCTTTGGCATCGGTGGTTTGACGCACTGGCTGTGCTGATATTGAATGCCAATAATTAATAATTATGTTTGAAAAAGGGCCAAAGTTTATCAACCAAGGAGCTGCATTTGCTGTCCCTCTTTTGAGGTTTATTTTTCATTTTTTGATTGGTTTTAGGCACCAATCAAGGCTTTAAGGGCATGACACTTAATATGACACATTAACAGTAATGATAAAGGAAGAAGGAGTGCAATATTATTATTAATGTTATCCTTTAATAATGACTAGGGCTAGGACACTTATTTCATTGTTGCTACAACTCATCTTTCAATGCAATTTAAGTCAGTTCAGTTGTATTTATGTAGAACCAAGCATTTGGTAAGAGTGGGAAAGAAAAACTCCTTTTCAACAGGAAGAAACCTCCAGCAGTACCAGGGAGGTTCAGGGATGGGCGGGCTACTGCCACGACCGGTTGTCGTTTGAGGGGAAGGAGACAGGACAAAAGACATGCTGTCGAAGAACGCCAGTATTTTAGGCACCAGTGCCTGTGTTTATCTCAGAGACGTCAGTATTTGATGACCTGGGAGTGAGAACGGGGCTCACCCTGTCATGTAAAGAATGACTCTGTGACACAACATATCCTCCAGGAATTTAAAGGAGATTTTAGTTTAAATTCTGCTCTTAGAACAAAAGAACTAAGCAAATAGCAAAAATCTCTTATATCCAATGTGTAAAGTATCTGAATGACTTACTCTGACAGAGGAAGATCTTTGCCATTCATACAGAAACCCATGAAATCCTGCAGTCACTTTTTTTTACTGCTGGATTATGAACCATGAAAAGGACCAACATTTAAAATTGAAATGTTTCTGGGACAATTCATGCCATTAAGACTTCAAAGCATCACGAGTAATTATGAAGTACTGAATAAAAGCCTGTTTTAAAAGTTTGATTTCACTTGGAATCAATTACTTTGTAATTGAGAAAGAAGACAGAGAAGTGAAAAAAATGACTGAAAGCTGAACTAACAGCTAATTCCATTGTTTTTGTGGGATTTGTTGACAGCAAGAATGACTCCAGCTTCCTCCATTAAGATTGTTGGAGCACAGCTTAACAGGCTGACACAGGAGGAAATTGCTCTTGGCTGAATTTCGAAGAGAATCTTTAGGATTGGATTTCCTCGTCCAAAAGTCTCGCGTCCCCAGCAGCTGCAAAGAGCAGAAATCAAACTGGAAAAGACCCTTCATCAGGAAGGAAAAAACCTTTACTGTTAAATCTCCTTCAAGAGCACCCGACTCCACTTTGGCGGAGATATGACAGCCAGCCTCCCTCATTCCCAGTCCTTCCTCCTATAAAACTTCCCACATATCCCACAGCTCTTCCCTTTGTGTCCCACAGCACAGTTTTTTCCCTCCCTAACCCATCATTATCTCCCTTGCCGCGGCTCACCACAGCCGCATTTATAGCTACGTTTTAGCCTGGCAGTAATCTATCAGAGTTAGACTTGGGGCATCCTGAGCCACATTACAAAGAGCTAACAAATCCTCTCAATATTTACCTGCTTAGGCTGGCCCGCTGGGCTGAGTGAGGCAGACAGAGTTTTTATTTAACTTGCAGAGGATGACAACAGTGCAGAATGGCTAATAGGACCCCCTGCTAGCTTTGATAAGGAGTAATGGAGGGTGAGAATGGAGGATATGAGGGGGGTAATGAGAAAAAAGTTAGGACAGGGAAGTGTGCAAGAGCAATTTAAGATGGATGGATTGGTCGAATAAGCCAGATACTACTACTCAGATTTTGGACAAATTGGCATACAGCTCCCAAGCAATATGGCCTAACTTGGTCACCTTAAAACCAGGTGGACCCATGAAGCCTTATGACAAACATATTCAATTTGTAGCAGTGTGTAGCCCATGCTTTCTTCGGTTTTTGTTGTTTAATACCCTCCTTAAGGGAAGGTGATTATTTTGCAGAGTGAGGAGAGAGCAAGCAAAGGGGAGATGCATCTTTTATCAGGGTCTTTGGAAGGTTGGAGGGAGAAACAACCAAACGTGTCTTATCTAAAAGAGCTGGATCTGGAGTGACAAGAGAGAGCAAAGATGGGTGTTTCCTGGATATTTTAGTATAAGTCCCAGATTTGCATGAAAACTGTGCTTTTCTTCAAACATTGTTTTCCTTGAAGCAAAACACATTTTCTGATGCAATAACTCCAGAACGAGAACGAGGGGAAAAACTGAGTCACTCAGAAAGAGGTGAACGTCAGGATTAAAGGCCAACAGAGGACACGAGAGGGCACGGCACGCTGCGTCTGAAAACTATAAAACATAAGCTTTGATATTGGCTCCGAAACAAAACACTGAGTTTCTTTTATTGAATAAAAACAAACATTCTCATTTTCCTAAGGGAAGGTTCAGGCGGAGGGCAGGATTAGAAAACTGGAGCTGGTTTTAAAACGTCGATGGAAAGTGCGAGGAAACACCGTGGACGCAGAGATTAATCTCATCAGACTAGAAATTTAATGAAGACAGAGAGTAAAAGTTCATGGCTTCTTGGTTTTGTTTTTACCAAGGAAAATATGTTTGAACGGGCTAGAATCAAGTAGGGTAAATGAAAAATAACGTTGACTTCACTGGTGCACTCAAAGACTTTACCCTCTATGTACGGGACTCCGCTTTCTGTGTATTCTGAAACATCTCAATCCAATCAAGAGTCGCCGTGGAGATTTTAAATACACAGTTTTAAAAAATACTTGACACGTATGTTGGAGAACCTGCCACAGCTCTGTGGATTTAGGCTGTATCTTGTTTTTTCATGTAATCCCAATTAGAATAGAAGGGTATTCTATTCCATTCCATTCTATTCTATTGTCATTCTTGTCTGAAAGGTTGACAGGCTGTAGAGTGAATCTAAAATCAATCAAATAGACCCCTGATGGTACTGAATGACACATAAAGTCCAGTTTCAGATCAAACATATACATAAATAAATATACTAAGTGTTATAAAGTGGGGCAGATAAGTCTTCATTTAGACATTTAACAGTTAATGTTTTGTGTGTGGTGACCAAACTGTGGTGCTAAAACCTTTGTTGAGGTAAGAAATAGTTTCCAACTTCCCCACCATAGTCCCAGAACATGAGCTCTGTCTCGACAACTGCGGTTTATGGAAAATCTTTTTGATCTTGGCACAATGGAATAAGCTACATCGAGCTTTTCATACACAAATGCAATGACAGAATCAGAGTTGGTCTTGAGTTTGGATATTTTCTATGTTTCGTTTCTGTAATAGTAACAAAGTCTCATAAATGCTTTTATATCTTCTGCTTTCTCTCCACCTGAGCACCAGTTTCTGATTAATAAACCGAGTAGGTTATTTAGCCAAACGTTACACCGTTTCAATAAACTTATATTTTTGTGCAACACCATGCAGCTCAAAGCGTTTCCACCTTTCACCACTTACTGGCTTTTCTGCTGTTGATTAAGCACATGAGACACATGGTAATCAGATGGGAGACAATGAAAAACAAAGCTGATTATTAAGAAGGGAGCTCTCTGCAACAACTCAAAAAATGAAAGAGATAAATGAACAAAGGGACACTGTTGTTGTAATCCCGGCCCCTTTGGTTTATTAACGTGCATTGTTGTATTATTTCAGGTCAGATGCCTTTTGGCTTTCATCAGCCATCCACTTAAAGTTCCCTGAGGCATCACATCATCTGCAGTACATTCAAAACAAACCAGGTTAAATAAAATATCACCACATCGGCTTCCATTATGCAGATGAAACCATTATAGCCTCATTAGCTGCCACAGAGGGTTAAAAACTGGACCATTCAATCATTCAGGAAAGGTAAATCCTCGATCTGAAAACAGAACGGGATTTGAAATATCACAACATAATGTCCGGCTTTAGAAATTTCTGATGAATTCATACCTCAGAAACAGTGTTGCTTAGAGGCATTGTGCTGGATGAAGTTGCTCCACTTTTAGGGCATGGATGCACATATTGGTGCATATGCTTGCCTGCTTGGAACATCTAAATATAAACACCCAATTAAGCACATTCAGTTTGCTTGTCACATTTACATGTCGTTTTCTGCAGAGTTGTTTGAGTGTAAGTGCTCAGCTTCCTGCTATTATAAATAAACTGAGGCTGGTTAATGCTGTAAATGACTCGCTCAGCGCAGAGCTGCAGATATGACTGTAACCAAAACCTATTTACATAAAACCCCTGTATCCCTGGAGAGCACCCACGCAACACTATAAACTGCAAACCAATTACAGATTTGCAGATGTGTCCCGTGTCACACTAACTATAGGAATTACGTGGGGGATGTGTGCATTGAAAGCTCCTGTGCTTGTGACCCCGAGAGGAATACAGTAAATTAGATCAAAAGATGCTCTGGGTTTTCCCAAACAGGCTGACAAATGGATTTATCTTAATGCAATTAAATAATGAAATGAAAAAATGAAATGTTGATGGACAGATAACAAAATCCACTTACAACCACTAATAGAGCAGATAGGACCCAGCATTTATTTCTGCTGAACTTGATCATTTCAGTGCAGCTAGTGTTGTTGCTAGTGTTGTAGCACTACCATGCTAGCTGAGATACACTGAGCACTGTGGCTCCAAGATTCAAAGCAAAACCTGCTTTGTGGGGATAAATACATATGAAACATCTCGCAGCTGATTCAGACTACTACACTCTCTAACTGGATTTTCTCACAGTGTTTTTTTTTGGTTTATATGATTGCAGATGGACTTGATTTTATTGGATTGTTGCTAGAAGAAAAAAAACAGGTATGCAATTGCATTTTTACTTTTTTGCTCTGAACTGAATTTTGCCAATTGTAGTAAAGTGTCGTGATTATATTCGTAAATCACAACTTCTTTTGCAATTAAATCATCTTTTTTAACATCTGGTTGAATTTTGTGGAAAGGGGGAAACTATGATAGAACGCAAGTAAATGCAGAAGAGACTATTTAAATTCTTTCAAAATAAGAGCATGCAGAAACCAAAACAGAGACAGAGAGATCTGATGGACTCTGAACAGTGATTAATAAGACCTGTATTGGATTTGTTTTTGTGTGTGTGTGTGTTTGCATTTCTGTGTACACACAAGCTAATAATAATAAAAATGGAGCTAACCTGCAGCTAGACGAACCTGGCCAACAACAAATTTGTG
>VOQK01042785.1:15158-31819 GCA_015052645.1 Benitochromis conjunctus | reverse complement strand
AGGGGTTTGATGCATGCATCACTGAAATATCTGACTTGTGTGTCTCTGATCATTTTCCTGTGCTGTGCGCTGCTTTGTGGATAAGCCGATCATTCCAGCGCGCAAAAGATGAGCGCTTAATACTTTAACAGTGCCTAAATTTCTTGATTCTGAAATAATTAATTTAAGTTGTGAAAGCGTTGAGGACCATTCTGAGATCTTTAATTCAACCTGCACTGATATCTTGGACGCACCACTCAGGACCATGCACACTAGGCCATGGTTGAATGAACATACACGCACCCTTAGACATGATTACAGACGCACTGAGAAGAGATGGAAAAAGGATAGGCTGTATGTTTCTTTACAGTTACTTAGGGACTGTCTCTCTGTTTACCATAAAGCTGGTTAGACTGCAAAGACTCGGTTTATCTCAAACGTAGTGTCCGCAAACAGCTACAAGCCTCAAGTACTTTTTAATGTTTTCAATTGTACTATCAAACCACATGACAATGTTAGAGCTGTACGTTCACTAAGTATGTGTGATGACTTTTTGGCATTTTTTACTGACAAAGTTTCAGCCACTAGCTGTTGTCTCATTGCCTACTACCTCAGACCCCAGTGGTCCTCCTGTGTGCTCAGCTGTCTCGGAGCAGTTTGAGCATGTTTCCTTGAGAGAATTAAATATAGTTGTTCAACCCCTAAAATCAACACACTGCCATAAGATTGTCTTCCCCCAAGTCTGCCAAAAATTACTTTTGATACGACTGGGCCTTTTATCCAGAGATGAATTAACACTTTCCCTGCTATAGGCTTTGTCCCATCATGTTTTAAACAGAATATAGCCTCTTCCTAAAAAACACAGTCTGGACCCAACTGTTCTGGCTATTTGTAGGACATTTTCAAGGGTCCCCTTTCTTTCAAAAGTTCCGGAGAAAGTGGTCTACTTTCAGTTGCAGGCCCATCTTGATATTAATGAGATCTCTCAAAAGTGTTGAGGGTTTTTGATGCTATTCTCTTAACTCTGGATTCTAGCAGCCCTGATGCCCTCTTGTTGTTGGACCTGACACGGTCGACCATGAGATCCTCCTATTACAGCTGGAATCATATGCTGGGCTAAAAGGGTCTGCTCTTCAGTGGTTTCAGTCCTACTAAACTGGACTGACTTTTTAAGTGAAAATGGGCCCCTACAGCAAAAAAAAAAAAGCCTCTCTTCCTCTATCTCAAGGCTCAATTTTGGGTGCCTTGTTTGTACTCCATATGTTGCCACTGGGGACTATTTTTTTCACGGTATAACCTTTCATTTCACTGTTTTGCAGATAACTTGCAAATTTAACTGCCTTTAAAAGCAGGGACAGACTTACTTCAGCTGCCATTACGTTGCCTTGAAAACATTAAACACCTAACATTTTTTAAAATTAAATAAAAACAAAACAGAAATTGTCATTTTGGCAACTCCATTAGTAAACACATTGACAGTGCTCTGATCCCCTTATCCTCACACTGGTGACAAATGTTAAAAACCTTGGTGTGTACCTTGATTGTTCCATTAAACTGTGTAGGCAGGTGAGTGCAGTACTCCAACCTAGCTTTTTTCATCTGAGACAGCTGGCCAAGGTAAAGCCATACCTTCCAGCTAATGTCTTTGAACGTGTTATTCATCGATTCATTTCAGACTGGACTACTGCTTTTCTCTGTACTTTGGTTCAAACCAGTCTTCTATTTATCATCTCCAGTTAGTCCAAAATGCAGCTGCTCATCAGCTGACTGATACTACATATATAACCCTAGTGTTGGCCTCTCTACACTGGCTTCCTGTTCCTTACAGGATCCAATTTAAATTTTTACTTTTTTGTTTTTAAAATCACTAAATGGCAATGTCCCCTGAACCATGAAGTCCAGTTCACAACTAATGTTATCCATTCCATGGTCTAAACTTAAATCTTGTGGTGACAGGGCTTCTCTGTGGCAGGTTCCATTTTTGTGGCAGAACACATTTTCGTGGACTGCCTTTTAGCACACGTTGACCCAAACCAGAAAACAGAGAAACCTGAAACCAGAAATCACAGTTCCACGACTTGAACTCTGCGCTGATGTACTAGCTGTCGAGGTAGCAGAGCTGCTCCAGGAAGAGTTAGACATGGCACTGGTTTATCTATCTGATTATCTAGAATACTCTTTTGAAGGCTGTCTCTCTGCTGAAACACATTGCAAAGTCCTTCAGCCAGGAGTCTAAGGATAACACCAGTCATGGCTGGCATAAGTGAAAGTTGTATCTCAGTGAAGAGCAACTTAATCAGGCTGAAGCTGCAATAATCTTCATTTTTCAGTTAAAGTGTAATTTAATGGTCTCATGATTAGAGTAACTGAGGCAACTGGTAATATCCAGTCAGAAGTAACTATGTTGTTGTTAAACACTTTCCAAACCTTTCAGAGTTACTTTACTTCACCATATACTGAATGGAGTGGGCAATTGTTGTGAACTCATGTTGTTCCATAATTTATGTAATCACACTGTGATGTTGTTGTTTATTTCCTTATCTTTTTCTTTATCTTTTATCTATGTTTGTTTACAGTTTCAGAAGAAAGGTCCAGGAAACTACTTCAACCGTTGCTCCTGTCTCAGGTGTTTTATTGGGCAAGTGTTTAGCTTGCTGTTTAGGCGAGCACTGTATTCTGTATAGTGCATGGTGGTTAGCACTGTTGCCTCACAGCAAGAAGATCCTGAGTTCAATTCCACCATCAGGCCGGGGTCTTTCTGTGTGAAGTTTGCATGTTCTCCTTGTGTTTGCGTGGGTTCTCCCCAGGGACTCCGGCTTCCTCCCACAGTCCAAAGACATGCACCTAGTGGGGATAGGTTAATTGGAAACTCTAAATTGCCCATAGGTGTGAATGTGGGAGTGACTGTGAGTGCAAATAGTTGTCTGTGTATATGTGTTAGCCCTGCGGCAGACTGGCGACCTGTCCAGGGTGTACTCTGCCTCTCGCCCCAAGACAGCTGGGATAGGCTCCAGTGCCCTTGCCCTGATAAGCAGAAGTGAATGGATGGATTATTTATAATTCTATCAACAAAATGCTAAAACTAAAGTGTGCATTCTTCTGCATTCATAAATACAATCAATGATGAATGATTATTGTGACAATATGGGAACTCTGAATATTTTTAGCATGCTAAAACTGTATTACAAGCATAATAAATATTCCCCTTAAATTCATTTTTTAATCAATGAAAATATATTAGTGAATTGTATTTCCTCAGTTTGATTAATGTAGCAATGAAAGTATTGCTACAAGTCTCATACAACGTGAAATTTAGGCAAAGACTGTTCTAAATGTTTTAATGCATATGTATGTATATGATGTAATATTGTGCTGTAATGTTTTTTTAGCAATGGGAAGACAAAATTCTTGACATGTAAACACTCCAAAGAGTAAGAGAAAACATAACTAAGATAAAAGGATCAGAAAAAATACATATTTTCAATAACTGCTTTCTTAAAAATATTTTCTTTGTTTTCTGTGTCAATTCTGTGCAATTCCTCAGTTTTAAGTGAAGAATGGAGGAAAATACAGTGGAAGTGACTGTTTGATCTTTAATGTGCTTTTTGTTGCCAAATAAATGTCATAAGTCATCTACTTGCTAAAATCGGTTGCTGTCAGCTTAATTTCCTGTTCTCATTGGTGTTCGTAACATCCTGCATAGTCTCACCACTGTATCTGCACCATAATCGCAGCATATCTACACCACTGACTATCAGTTTCACTTTCTTGGCTTTAACTTCATTAATATTCTTCTCTGAACAGTGGCAAAAAGAATGATCTCCAGCACATAAATAATTACCAGCCTCATAACTCTGAGCTCCAGCATCTCAGAATTCTTCTTCATGGACCCACTGGTTCTGGCAAGTCCAGCTTCATGAACTCAGTTGACACTCTTTTACAAGGCAGAATGACCTCTCGAGGTTTGGCAGATGCAACTTCTGGAGCGAGCTTCGCTAAAAAAGTATGTGTTAACTTGAGTATGGTTTAGTCAAGCCCATGTATTTTGTGCAATTTGTTAAACTAAAGTCATGCAACTTGCAACAAAACTAGTGAAGTGAAACTAAATGGCTATAAAGCTGCACATAGAACCAAGCTCACTTGTCTTTCCACTGCAGCACAGTAAAGATTACCACTACAGAGGATGTGGTCTGCTCTAGCATGACAGATCTTTTATTGCTTCTTGACTCTCTGTCTCAAGTTTAGTTTCACTTTACTTTTTAGCTAGGGTGGAAGACATCAAACTGACTATGAAGGGGCATGTGAAGCCTCCTATACAATTACTGCATAGGTGATTATTTTTCAGTTGGGAACAAGTTATTTAACCCCAACCGGTGCCATGAGTTGCTTCTCATGTCATAAACAATCATATCAAAAGACACATCTCGTGGTCGTGGAAAAGATGTTAGTGTGTTTGAGAAGGGTCAAATCATTGGCATGCATCTAAGGAGTTTGCAGAAACTACTAAAATCAAAAAGTCGAAGGATTGTGGGGACCCATCGTCTTCGAGGAAGAAATGTGGCCGGAAAAAATCCTGAAGGATCGTGATCGTGACACTTAAGCGTTTGGTGAAATCAAATCAAAGAAAAACAACAGTAGAACTGAGGGCTATGTTTAATAGTGAAAGCAAGAACATTTCCAAACGCACAATGTGAAGGGAACTCAAGGGATTGGGACTGAACAGCTGTGTAGCCATAAGAAAATCACTAATCAGTGAGGCAAACTGGAAAAAAAAGGCTTCAGTGTGCTAGGAAGCATAAAGATTGGACTCTGGAGCAATGGAAGAAGGTCATGTGACCTGATGAGTCCAGATTTACCCTGTTCCAGAGTGATGGGCGCATCAGGGTATGCATGCTGATTTTCATTTCCTTGGATAAAGCATTTACCCTTAAACTAGAAACTCTTTAGATTTTTTCTTCTTGCTTGCATGACTAAGTTTGTGTGTTTGCTTAGTAGACTTGGCTGTCATTTTTTGTGTTTTGCTCTTGTTTCTATCAACCTTTGAACAGACATCTAATTGTGTAAGAAAACTATACTTCTTTCATATTATACTTCCTGTAGTTTTTAATATGAATGCATAGCGTGAACCTTTGAACATTATAATACAGTGGCCCTGTTCATGTGAAAATCACAATAAACAGCAGAAATGATGAAATTGTTAGTTTTTATTTTGCTCCTTCTTCTTGTAAATTCTTAAAATAATTGTGATAGGGGATGATTGGATCTCGGCTACATGGGCAGAGAGGTGGAGCGGAGTCATTCAGGCGGTTGTACCCAAAGATTGTAAAATGCACTGTCACATACAGTAAAACCTTGCGATAAACAAAACCTTTAAACTCTGTTTTGACTTTTGTCTGTAAAGCTTTATTTTAATTAATTTTACAACAAAATGACACAGCCCAGTAAAAAAATCTACAAACCATAACAAAGATATTTGAATATTAAAATATAAGAGTAGCTTCGGCTAACTGTTTTTAAAGTTTTCCATGCAGAGTAAAATAACAAGACTATATCCAACTAAATGTCAGACTCGACTGGAATTTAATGAAGCCTCACATTATAATATATAATGAATACAACATTCAGTCTTTTGTTTAAATGAACGGATGCATATTTGTCTTTAGTCTATAGTGAAACACAATCATTTTCATTTCTTGGTTGTCATTATAGTTGTTACATTTAATACTGTCATTCAAGAACTTTCTTTCTTTTTTTTTAAATCAGTGCATCAAATCCAACCACATCCAACCTTAATACTAAATACAAGTTATTCATGCAGTTTTCAGTCAAGAAACATAACAGGACGTGATTTATATTTCAGTCAGTACTGCGTTCAGTCTCACATCCAGTCATTCAAGTGGTTGAGGAAGTCTTCTCCATAGACAATCATTTGTTTCAGTGCACACAGTATATGAGCATCAGTGCCGTCATCGGTGCTGATTTCTGAACTGTAGTTTTTCACAAGAAAGATGGAGTTCACGGGGAGTCCCAGCAGCTGGTTAAATTTGTCGACCTGAGTATTAAATCAAATTCAGTTAATTAGTCAGCAAAAACATAATTTCAGTGCTGAATTTAAAAAAATGTAACTTAACATTTTATAGAAGGTTTCAAAAGTAAAAGCAAAACAAAATTCAAAAACTACCAACAGGAAAGATTTACCTGTTTTTTCAGGTACTTGCTCTTGTAGATGTTTTGGGGATCCTCTTTCGCCTTCGAACAGGCTTCATCAACTTTGGTGAGAATGGCCAGCTGGGGAATTTCTGTTAACACAAAAACTTAATCAGATATCATGCATTTATCGTTGTTGTTGTTTCTATTATTACTGCCTCTAGACTTACATGCCAAAATTAGTCCACATAATATATTACACTTTTGAAACTGTTGCCGTACCCATTTCACTGGCTGCCAGTCTGACATCTCTCAGCTTTTTCACGACTTCATCACTTAGTAGAGACACTGAGTCAGCAGGAACAACAGTGACCAGAACATGAACTCTGTCATTCAGACTGGGACATGAGTTGTATCCTATGTCGCCCTCTCTCAGTTGTTGTTGTGGAATGAACTGAAAAGCAATTCAACAAGTAGAGATTTGAAAGATAAGAACACTATGTGATTATGTAAGAATTTGAGTAATATATTAATTTAGTAAATAGAGTCTAAAGTAATGGTGGTTTTATAGTGGCGATGAAAATGAAAGTAGAAAACAGAACAGAGCCCTCAAAAAGACTGAAAACCGTCTTATCATGCCAGGAAAGTTATACCATAAGATATCATGTTTTGACAAATAAGCAGCTACATAATAAGTTCTGATTCATAAAACATGAGTGGAATGGACAGCTACATTTTAATGCTCACTCTCTCTTCACTATAACAGACCAATAAAGCATCTGCATCACTGCAAACGGGACCTCAATCTGTCAATCCCTCAGTCTCTAATATAATTAAACTCCTCCACGTGGGGCAGCATTTCATCCCTGACACAGAGTGGGCACTCCCACTTTCTGACTGAGGACCATGGCCTCAGACATGGAGGTAGTTTTGCAAATCATTACATTCTGTTTTTATTTTTTAAATTGGGTTTTTGTTTTGTTTCCCAATTATGTGCATTGAAAGTAAAAAAAATTGTAAAGAAAAAAGGTGTTACAAGTCATCTATTATATAAAATTGAATTTCAAAACAGTGTACCTTGTAACCTTCTGTAACATGTCCCCTCAGGGCAAGGTTGATGTCGTCCACATGAATGCCACCATCGTTTTGCTCCATGCCCATGATGTCATTGCAAACAAATGAGTAATGACCTTTAATGCCTTTGGAGAATATGTAGCTTTTGTACTGAAAGCACAACATGAAGTTAACAAATCCTCATTTAAACCAACTATAATCAGCCAATTAATCAGTATCTGATTTGTTTGTAGATAGATGAGACAGATACCTTCCGAGTGAAACTGGTTCCAGAGATCGCATCAGTCAAATCTCGACCAGTTACTCTACCTTGCAAAACACTGTCAATAGAGTTGATGAAGCTTGATTTTCCTGCACCGACTGGTCCATAAAACAAAACTCTGAGATGATTTACTTCCTGATTTTGAGGTTTATATGATTTCAGAAATTCCAGGAGATTCTCATTCTTCCTGTTTCAATGAAAAACAAAGAAATGTGAATACCTGACTTTTATTTTCTAACATTTGATCTTTTTTTTAATATATAATATATACACAGCATTGTGACTGATGCTGTGCTGTTACACACACCAGTTATCCAACGCAGCAAACCATGCAAATCATGTAAAGGAGTAGAGCCACACTAAATGAACAAGAGCACTGCAGAAATTTTATATTCATCATACTCACTCTGGCAAAGGCCTCCATGGCTTACTAAAAGTTGCTAAAGAGAAAATGACATATGTTCACATAATGGTAACTTAATATGAACACATAAATAAAGTATAAACATCAGAAAATTTCAAATCAACTTTTAATTAACTTCTACCATCCCTTGTTATCACTAATAAAGTGTCATCAAGTGTTATGGTTATTCAAATTTGACTTTTTTTTTATTTTTATTGACTTGCAATAGTGGGAAAACTGGCATTAGAAGTTTACAGTCCAGTCTCACAGTATAATGTTGATGTTGAGGAAACAATTTTCTGCTTTCAAAATGTTGCACAGCGTTTCTGTGTTTAATGTAAAAACACGGTTTTGCACTTTTATAGCTGTTACACATTTTGCTGTTAAACTAAAGTGGAACAAGTCAGGACTTACCTCCACCCATATCTGTAAAACAAGACAATTACATGGACGGGTCAACAGTCAAATAATAAACTGACATAAAAAAAATCCAAAACAAATGCTTTAATTTCATAAAATCATTACCCACCTAAGTTTATTTTGTTTATTTTCTTTTATATTATTTTCTTTTATCTTGAAAGTTTCACTGGAAAATGGAAAATACAACTAAATGGCTGAGAGAGAGAGAGAGAGAGAGAGAGAGAGAGAGAGAGAGAGAAAGGAAGCGTTTTAAGTATCACCACCAAATGTAACTAAATAACAATAATAAATGACATAACAGAATAAATCACATTGTTGTGAAAGACATTACAAATTTATACAACAGATAAGAAAGAATAGAAAGAAGAAGTACTTTTACTGAAATGCAAAGAATAATGTCAAAGTTATACTGAGAGTCCTTACCTTCTCCTGTGAGCCTCTGGACAGTTTGACTGCAGTGCAGGCAGACAGAGCCCACTGTTCTTGCTACTTTCACTTTTCTTATCATAGTGTTACTTTTACTTTCTTTTTTATTTTTCTTGATTGCTGACTCAGTTTACATCCATCCATTTGCTTTCGCT
Source organism: Benitochromis conjunctus (assembly GCA_015052645.1). Taxonomy (NCBI): domain Eukaryota; kingdom Metazoa; phylum Chordata; class Actinopteri; order Cichliformes; family Cichlidae; genus Benitochromis; species Benitochromis conjunctus. The sequence goes on along the minus strand of VOQK01042785.1, from coordinate 22,953 downwards.
TATCCCAGCTGTCTTAGGGTGAGAGGCAGGGTCTCCCATTGCAAATTGGTCCTGTGTGAGGGACCAGACAAAGAGTGATTTAAAAAGCCCCTAAGAGAAGAAGATTGAGGGAACAGTTCACCCTGCCCAGGATAGGGTTACCGGTGCCCCGCCCTGCAGCCAGGCCCAGGGAGAGTGCCTGAGGTCGAGCATCTGATGGTCTGGCCTTAGTCCAGACACAGCCCAAAAAAGGGACATGGGCCCACCATCCTGAAGGCTCACCACCTGCAGGAGGTGCCGTAGAGATGTGTTGGGTGGCGGCCAGGAATGGAGGCCCTGGTGGACTGATCCCTGCCTACCAAGATTAGTGAATGAGACATGGAATGTCACCTCTTTTGTGGGGAAGGAGCCTGAGTTAGTGTGAGGTAGCGAGGTACCAGCTAGATATAGCAGGGCTCGCTTCAATGCATGGCTTGGGCTCCACCTGGGGACTCTGTTGTCCTACTGGGAAACTTCAATGCCCTTGTGGGCAACAACAGTGAGACCTGGAGTCACATGACTGGGAGGAATGGCCTGCCAGATCTAAACTCGAACGGTTAAACTCAAGGATCTTCCAAATCTGAGGCCACAATCCTCAGACGGAAAAGGGTGCGTGCCCACTCACAGATGAGTTCCTGCCCCAAGTGGAAGAGTTTAAGTATCTCGGGCTCTTGTTCAGTAGTGAGGGGAGAGGGGAGCGGGAGATTGACAGATGGATTGGTGCTGCAGCTGGAGTGATGCGAACGCTGTACTGGTCCGTCGTGGTGAAGAGAGAGCTGAGTGTAAAAGCAAAGCTCTCAATTTACAGGTCGATCTACATCCCTACCCTAATCTATGGTCACGAGCTTTGGGTAGCGACCGAAAGAATGAGATCGCGGCTACATGTGGCAAAAATTAGCTTCCTCCGAAGGCTGGCTGGCCTCTTCCTTAGATATAGGGTGAGGAGTTCGGCCAGTTGGGAGGGGCTCGGTGCTAGAGCCACTGCTCCTCCACATCGAAAGGAGCCAGTTGATTTGGGGATCTGACAGGGATGCCTCCTGGGTGAGATGTTCTGGGCGTGTCCCACTGAGAGGAGGCCCCTGGGCAGACCCAGGACATGCACAAGCAATTATATCTCTTGGGTGGCCTGGCAACGCCTTGGTGTTCCCCCAGAAAGGGGGAGGAGGAGGGGGCTGGGGAGAGGGATGTCTGGCTTTCTCTGCTTAGGCTGGTGCCCCTGCGGCCCAGTCCCGGAAAAGCAGAAGAAGATGGATATTGCCCATATGTATGAATGTGAGTTTTAGCCCTGCGATTGGCGACCTGTCCAGGGTGTACCCTGCACCTCGTCCTAAGACAGCTGGGATAGGCTCCAGCCCCCCTGCGACCCTGAAAAAAGATAAGTGGAAATGAATGGATGGATGGATGGATAACTAAAACACATTCTTCTTCTTATTATTACTATTAATTATTATTACCATAGTAATTAATAGTAATGGTGCTAAAATTAAATTTAGGGATTCCCAAGCAACTAAACATCAGCTACTTAAGCGAGAAAGACACTAACCAAATGTCTTGTCCTGTTTTGTATTTGTGTGTGAATTGGAGCAGGCATTTGTGGTGGCAAATTCCTCTCCATACCAATTTGCATGGTAAGCCACTCATCTTTTATCTTTATGTAGAAATTTATATAGACAGACCTATGTTTTTCATTCTATCAATGCACAGCTGGGGAAACCCCAGATTTTTATAATATATTTATATATTTTTTTACTGGTGACTCCTGAAAAGTTACACACAAAATCACTGTACACATTTTTAAATATCAGTTTATTTTTTCATATCATTTGTAAACCTTTCGAGACAAATTTCTCTCCATAAAATTGCCAACAATTTTACTCCGGTAGCATGATGTGACGTCATCACGTGATCTGTCTGGTCAACAACTCAGCTGTTGGATGGTAGCTTCACGTACCATGAGAATTGTAGGAATTACATGTTCTATTGGACGAAATAAAAAATGCCTGTATTTGTTTGTCTCCTTCCACGTTAAAGAAAAACTTGTCATTATCGTGCAGTGTAACAGTACGTATACATTTCTAAATTCAATCAGCTACAGGAAAAAAATATGTTATTTACATTTAATGTGAAAAAAATACAGTGCTGTGTGCCGATATAATACTGTTTGTGCTGTATTTTCACAAGATAAACAGTATATTTCGCTACTTCTGGGTCTTCATGGGCTAGAAGCTAATCCCTGTGGTTTTGTTCTCATGGTGATTGAGGAAAGTGGGAGCTTCGTGGGAGCTTTTGAACGCAGCACGGGACAAGCGAGGAAAAAATAGGAAGAAATCCACGTAGCCTGTCTTATAGTACATTCTTGCACTGTTCTCAATGTGTCCGTTTGATTAAAGAAAAACTGCCTTTATTTAAGGAACACGGGCGTTCATAGTGGCGGGGTAAGGCGGTGAAAAAACCCACACTGGTCCTGTTAGTTGAAAAGCAGAGGACTAAAAATGGAGCTGGAAGACGGAGTTGTGTACCAGGACGACCCGGGGACATCAGCTATGATGTCTGAGCGGGTGTCGGGCCTGGCCAACTCCATTTACCGCGAGTTCGAGAGGCTCATCGGTAAATACGACGAGGACGTGGTGAAAGAGCTGATGCCGCTTGTAGTGGCCGTGCTGGAGAACCTGGACTCCGTGTTCGCGGAGAACCAGGAGCACGAAGTGGAGCTGGAGCTGCTGAAGGAGGACAACGAGCAGCTCATCACCCAGTACGAGCGGGAGAAAGCGCTGAGGAAACACGCAGAGGAGGTGAGTTGAATGGATTTAAGAGAGGGGGAAGGAAAATATCAACACACAGCAGCCCGTTTTTTTAAGGAGGGTACTGAAGCCTGCCTCAGGTGCTTTCTCCTCCCAGCATCCCTGAGCGATGAATTAACCTATACACGTGGCCTGGCAGCATCCATGGTGTTCAGTGGGGATGTAAACAAGGCAGAGTCATGCTAACGGCTCACTGAAATGGCCCTCTCTCCGTGTTGACTATGTTTTATAGATGATCTGTCATATAACACTGTGTCTATCTATGAAACAAGCACAGCAAAGCCACATCCCTGGCAAATGCACATATGATGTCCTATTGCATCAGATAGTGAAGTCAGAAACAGCAGGTGAAGTGACTCAGCGTTTTGGGTCATCACTGTAACTGTAAAATACATATATACAGTTTATTAAATACACTGGGGTAAAGAGGATGGAGCTTGTGGAACAACAGTGAGGCGGAAAATGTCACAGAAAATCCAACCACAGATTTAACCAAACTACTCCTAGTGATGTTTATATCACTAAACAGCACAATGTCATCATTTCCATCATTCACACATGTGCAAAGCCAAACACCCTGAACAACAGTGTTACTTCTTTAAGCTCTTATCATCATATACAAAAAAATACTGTGTGCACAGAGAGATGACCACAGTTTAGAAATCGGATATCTAACACCGGGCAGATATCAGAAATATACACTTATATCACTTAAAGGAGAGTTCGAGTAATTAAGCTGTAAACATACTTACATGAAGTTTGGGTAATTTGTTAGAGACAAAAAATAAAGTCTAAATTGACCTCACAGTCCTTCCAAGACTTACCAGTGTTTATTTAGAGCTGGAAAACACCTGCAACCTACATTTCCTGTAATGCTCTCGGATCTCATTATTTATGTCAGACTCTCACAGCTGGTGCATGTTCACATTTTCCAAGCTTCACGCCGTCAGGTTATAACGTGGTTGTTGTGCAATAATTACTTGCTTCGTAGGCCCATGCCTATAAAGACACATGCAGCTTCTAAAGTTTAGGATGCGATATCTGATTGGGTGCACATTGGCAGTAAAAGTGGAGCCTAGACATGTGTCTATGTGTGTGGATCCTGTGTGTCTGGTAGGGTGTGTGTGTGTGTGAGCCCTCAGTATGAAGGGTGAAGTGATGTGACTCAGACCTTCTGTCCCAGCTTGCCTCTGTGGCTCAGGGGCAGTGGGAAAGCAGCCCGTTATGCTGTGGAGCCTCCATCCAGTGGGTAATGCTGCACCTTGGTGGCAGCAGCCGCAAACTCTCGTATACACAGCGACAATACTGCTGTATCCTGCATTGTTTTGCAGTATAATGTGTTTTAAATAGACACAGAAACAATAAGCCGGTTTCCTGGGTAGGACTCTTTATCTAAAGCCCCAAGGAGGAGTGAGCAGGGGTACGCTGAGCCTCTTGGGAAGGCACAGTGTTACTTCCAGGTCATGTGATCCTTTGTGAGAAGAGGGGAACATGCTTCAGCTTTCATTTCTGCTTTTCTTTTGTTTTTGTCTTGGGTTTCATTGTCAGCAGACTGACCCCCTTCCCACCCATTTTACCAGACCGATGAAGGGTGTCATGTTTCTGTTTTTGCAAGTCTTTTTTAATGACACCTTTTACCTGCTCCTTCATTGTTTCATAACAGGTAAAGAAAGGATAGCAGCACATTCCTGTCTGCTGTGATGTGTTTGCGAGCCTGTTTCATCTAACTCTGATTTAAATGGAAGATAATCTTGAAACATGAAGCAGAATGAAGTCGATGGCTGTGTGAACATCTTTAACTTTAATTAAATCTAAGGCAGCAGTTTAGCTCGTTTAAACTTATTCACATCATATTTCAGTTTCTTGGGGAAGTCTGATCTGTACTGTTGATGTTGTTTAATGAGGGAATACTATCTTTCACAATTTTACAATGAGGAATGCTGCTGCAAGCACTCAGCGACAGTGGGAAGGAAAGACTTCCTTTTCACAGGAAGAAACCTGGAGGAAACAAGCCTTCTATAGTACTACTAATGTCGAAGACTCAGAACATCAGCAAATATTCATGCTTGAAACTTTTCACGATTCCTCATATTTTTTACCACTTTATTTTATTTTCTTAGTAGTAGATTTTCTAGTTTAACATCCACACTAATTACCTGGAATTCACTTTATGTAATTCATACCTTCAAAAACACAGTAGAGACCCCTTTAAAACCACGACAAGCAGACTGCTACTGATCAAACAGAGAGTCGTTTGGGTCGATCATTGAGTATAAACTAAATTATAGATTTATGTCGTTGCAAGGAAGTGTCATGCATCTGCTTGTACATCAAAGTAGGATAAGATTCATGTGCCCACAGGAAGGAAGGGAGCCATATCAGGGCCTTGGCTTGCTCAGCTGGACAGGATATGGACGTGAGGCACACATAAACAAAAGTGCATTTTTAGAGGAAGGAAACTGGGAGGAGGCGGTATTGTAGATCAGACTCAAGACACATTTTATAATCTGTCACAGTCGTGGGACCTTTAATACTTTTAGAGATATGTCCTTCATTTTCAGAGGCCACAATTGTATCTGCACGTGTCACATCAGTTTTCCTAAATGTTAATACTGTAAAACAGCTAAATTGTGTATTTATAATAGTTGTTTGTGTTTTTGTGGTACAAGGTAATATCTAACAAGAAAAACAAAATAAACAGCAGTCAAATTACTGTCATGTAAAAATAGAACGCCCAAATTTAGGAACGACATCTTTTTTTTTTCTTATTGCAAAACAAGCATCAAACAAGATCAGACTGCTGACAAATCAGCTTTGATATGTTTTGCATTAAGTGTCAGTGAGTCCAACCAAACTGTGTGTGTGTGTGTGTAGAAGTTCATCGAATTTGAAGACACTCATGAGCAGGAGAAGAAGGACCTGCAGAACCATGTGGACCGGATGGAGTCCCACTCCCGGCAGCTGGAGCTCAAAATCAAGAACTATGCAGACCAGAGTGAGCACAAACACACACATTCATGCAGATACGCTTATATCACTGTGCACGTGCTTTCAAAAAAATGTCTGTCAGCATCCATGAAATCTCGTCACCATTATAAACGGTTTGTCTGTTTCAGTTCTTGCAGTTAGAGAGTTAGAGAGCTTCTTCCTCTCATGGCTTGCTATGTACGAACACACAACCGTACAGACTCTCACGCTCTCTTTCTTCATCTTTGTGGGGGTAATAGTAATGGGATTAAAGGATTTCTGTTATTCCCATCCTCCTAATGCGGCAGTACATTACCCGCCCGTCTTATGGGTGGATTAAGCAGTAGAGGCGAGGTGATTGGCTCATACATTCTGTCTTGTCAGAACAAAAAAAGTTGGATTCACACAATAACTGGTCCAGTATCTGGTGACTAAGCAGCACAGCTGGTTAAAGCGACTCATTCATTCAGAAAGCTGCGAGTGGGAAGAAAATAGGAATTTCTTTCCATATCTGACGTACAGCAGAAGCATTAACAAGGGAAACATAAGTATCTGAGTGGCTGGTGTGATGTGGAAAATCAAAAGTGAATTATTTATCGGTCATGGTTATTGCTTTGCTGTGTTTGCTGTTTGACAGAATGATTCCTGCTCAGTAGGTTGTGCTAAGTTGCTGCCAATCCCAGTGAATGGTAAATCATTCATTCATTAAGGTGCTTTAAATCAGAGTCCACTGAGTTAAAAGGCCACAGTTGGAACAAGAAGTTAGGCAACAGCAGTATAGCTTAGATAGGTTTAGTGCTTTAGTTTCACTGGCCTGACACGGAGGAGGTCAGTAATTAAGAGATTGAGGCTGAGTTAGATTTAATTGATTAATAAAGCGTCCAGCAGAGTAACGGCATGACAACAAAGCTTAATGCAAAGATAAACAAGTCAGGCTTTATACTGAAAAAAAAAGGATTTTTAACCTTCAGTAAACATGAAGCAATAATTTTGAATAAAATGCAGCTTAAATAAATAAAATCAAAGGTTTTCTTTTTCAAATAATTAATCATTAATAATGAATCACTAAGGAGAATGTGCTTGGTATAAACTGAATGTATACCAATCAAGTAAATTTAATCCAACCAGATTTGTTAAATATAACCTTTTAAATTGTTCTTATGTAACAAAATTAAGTTAGTTAAAGTCAGCATTGTGGCTAAAACTTTTTTTTGAGTGTACAGCTTCACAGTGTTTGCTTTTTTACATGTAACCTATTCATTCGGGATGCATTTCAGCGTGTTATGTAGATTTTAGGCTAAATGAATCATAAATTAAGTCAGGCTTATGGCCTTACATCCATCTTTTTCTCCACCCAGTGATCATAAAACAGCGCGCACACACACACACACGCACTCACACACACTCGTCAACGATTGCGAGAAGCTTCTGCTGTCCCCTTGCACAGCTTTTCTTTTTTACTTTCATTTCTGGTATCCAGAAATGTGATGACTCATGACTGCAGAATAAAATCGCTCGATAGTGTCAAAGTACACACACTGGCAAGGCGTCATCGCACAACACACAGAAGCTTTAGCTGTTGTAATTGATAGTATCCGGGCATTAAACCCGTCTGTTGGCTGCGTGGCTTAGGCTAAACCTGATGTGCTAATAAGGGATTAGATGTTTTTGTCACTTCGTAAGTCGACCCAGCGCTGAAACCTATTTGGGTGCGATTACCCCCCCCCCCCCCCCCCCCCCCCCCCCCCCCCCCCCCCCCCCCCCCCCCCCCCCCCCCCCCCCCCCCCCCCCCCCCCCACCGCCGGGTAGACTTTCATTTATCGTATATTATACATTTCTCTTGGGTTTTCACGCCGGCACCCTTCCCACTCCATCCCCTACACGTACACAAGCATTTAACTCCATCTTCATCTGCCCCTCTCCCTCTCGCTGCCGCCACCTCCCTTCTTGGCTCGCTCCATCTCTGTGCTCTGCAGTAAAACTGGTGCATTGAGGCAGCAGGAAATGGG
>VOQK01042785.1:2607-13123 GCA_015052645.1 Benitochromis conjunctus | reverse complement strand
GTGCCGGCTATGATCTAATTTCCACATTAGTCATTTAGGTAAAACCATTTCATCTTAGCTCTGAAACTGGCATAATGTTTCTATGTCATTGCATTTTACTTCATTCAAGGGCAGCACTTAAATAAATAAAATAATCAAAATTATTCATATGTAATATTACTGTAATGTAATATGTAAGTGCTGTAATATATAGAAATGTGTTTCAATGAAATTATAAAATACAAAAATGGAAAAAAAATTGAATCAGTATAAATATATTTGTGTATTTTTCATAAATATGTTTTACTATTACTATTTCTGACTTGCTGCACAAATAGTTTGAGCTTTGCAACGTGTCATTAGCCAAAACTATTTTAATGCTGTACAGAAAGTACGGTGGCCCTAGGCGGTCAAATATCTGCACTTCAAGAAAACAACCCTAACTCTAACAATGAAAATGACAAAAGCACACGTAACACAACTGAAGTTCAATAAAACAGGAATAGATAAAAATCCAGTGAAAGCTCACAGAAATTGTGAGCGAACGCTGATAGGCGTGACAAGCTAACAGTTAACGGTTAATAGCGAACATGTATCTGCAGTATTATATGAATCGTGTAATTACATTATTGTGTCCCCAGAAACATTTCCGTTGTGTTTCATTCAACATCCGTTGTGTTTTGTGTCCTTCTGCGGCATTTTTTCTATTGGATGATATTTGCTTATGTGCGTTTGACCTCTCAGGGCCACCGTAGGAAAAGGATTTCCAAAAAAATAAACGCTGATTTGACTTGACTAAAGATTCATCTGTTGCTTGTTGATGATCTATAAGCCATAAACACACATGCACATGCACTCACGCACACACATGCTTACTTGTATGTATGAACTGTCCCATTCACGTCACAGACATGCACACTTTGAGGTGTTTGCATTTCTGTTGAACTGCTTCTGCACTTGTGAGCTGCATTCTTACTCTTCCCCCTCCCCCAAGCAGTTGGACTATGGTGATCCCCCAAAGGAAAGGGAGGGTAAGAGTGCGCAGGACTCTACTTGGGGGAATTCACTGGCAGACGACTGCAAGGTAGTTGGATGAGTGGCGGCTGGTACGAGCAGCAGTGCTCCTGCATTGGCCGTGCGCAGCGCAGTTTCTGTTTGCGTGTGTAGTCTGCTCCACTATGCCGTTTCATCTTTTCAAACACGTCGCTTTGTGCACTTGTAGACTCTCACATCACAGACCAGCTGTGCTATATGCAACCATGTCTGAAGGCTTCATTTGGATCTTTCACAATAAAAGCGCACATATGGAGCTGGTTAATTATTAATGTGCAAAAGTCAGTAGCAGCTTGGTTGCATCTGGCCTCCAGTTTGTTTATGATTTTGGGTGAAATGCATGAGTTGTATATATTTGACTTTATTTTTGCTGTATTTATGTAGCTCTTCAACATTACTAATCACTCATTTTACATTAACGTGCATTTCATCTTTCACTTACTGCTGTAGTTATGTAATATTAGTTTTTGGATCTTCAGTGGATTTGTGGTGATTACTAGAGTTTAGAGCAGTAGCTCCTGTTGTTGTCTTTATGTTCAGTTAATGTCGTTTGGAGCCCTCTGCAGTCTGTGTCGTGTTTTGTGGACTTGTGTTTGCGTGCTACTTTTGTGTTGCTCATATTGTCTCTTTGCATCCAGCCAGAAAGCTCTCCAGTCCATTCGCAACTTTTAGTGTTTCCAGTATATTTCATTTATATGTGATCATCAGTGTTTTGTTGAGCTCCAATTTCACTAATATAATCTCATGTAGGATAGTGTGTCTGATTTTTGTGGTGTACTTTTTTTTTTTTTACCTTATAAAAAGTTATAAGTTGGTAAAAAGCTCGGCAGTTGAGGATTTTTACTTGGGGTAAGTGCTCTCTATGTAATGTAAGAGCGGAGAGAAATTGGACTCTTGCTGCTTCTGTTTTTGTGTCAGCTTTATCTTTGGTTTATTTATTTTTAATTTTGGTACAGCTTCAGTTAAGGCATCGCCTTGTTGTTGTAAATGAATCACTTTTCATTACAGGATGAGCTATCAGACTTCACCGGCTCCAAGTCGGCCACACCGATGTCAACCACTGCCTCAGACGTGGAGAGGGAAGATGGGAACAGTAAGAGCACGGAGGTGCAAGCTGCTCCAGGGACCAGATCCATATCAGTAGGTAGGGTCACATATTCTAATATTTACAGGTTTACGAAAACAAAAACAACAAAACACCACAAAAACAATGATGATGTTTACTTGCATGTCCTTCCTTCTGATCTATATCATCCATGTTTTGTGTGTTATGCAGGTCTGCCTGAAAATGAGGACAGCTCAGATGTGAAGGACATCATTGAGTCCACCCCTGAGCTGGACATGGATCTCATTGGCTACAAACCCTGCAGGTAATACAAAGAGGACCTTTTGGGGGTGTTTTTTTTTAAATTAAAGATCCACCAGGCAAAAAACATGACCGCCTATTGTTCTTTTCTTTGTCAGCACTCCTACGAAAGGCATTGAAAACATGGCATTTGACCGCAATACAGACTCCCTGTTTGAGGAGCTGTCCTCCGCAGGCACCGGGCTCATCGGGGACGTGGACGAAGGAGCCGATCTATTAGGTTAGTGAAAACGTTACATTCATGAAAAAGTGACTGAACAAACTTGGATTGGTTAGTGCTAGCGTATTATGTAGAAAAGGTCACATAAAAGCTACATTTCTGATGTTTTTCAGTCTTGAGCACACAGATGTTTGAGTTATAGTATGTAAAGCTGTACATTTCTGTTTCAGTGGCAGATATGTGTCAAACAATTTATTGAAATCTTAAAAGCCAGAGGTGAAATAACTCATAATTCTGTAACCAGCCTGAATATTTCTTTATAATCACTGCTTATTTTCTTTCTAAAAGGTGAATTTACTGAGGATTTACTGAATTCCCACTTCTATACTTTACTAGCAGCTGTTGTTCTACTGTTTAGTATTGTCTTTAAATTCATTGTAATTTCAACACCAGCTGTTTTCTGCGACGCTACACCGCTTGCTTCGGTCCAGCTGCTGTACAAAGTGTTAGCCATCTACCCATGTTAACATCACCTCTCTCTCTCCCGTGTCTCATTCTCTGGCTTTTGTCCATAATCCAAGTGGAGTACTCTGGTGTGTATGACCTCCAACCTTTCCTTAGCTAAACATTTTTCTGTAATGTTCCTTTGACCTCTCCCCATTACTCATTCTCTTCCACATCCACCATTGTTAAAGGTTCTTCTTCATTTCGTCTTATATTAGGGTACATTAATATATTTTCGTCTGCCTACTACTTCAAAAAGACTTTGATGCATGAATGATGGAGTGTAGTGCTTCCTTTTTTTGGCCTAATTGATCTTTTTACAGCTTTTATTTTTTCATTTATTTTTTTGCTCTTGTACTTTTCTTCTCTTGAGTGCTGAAAATGTCAATTGTATGTTATCTTTAAGAGATTTGGCAGCATCTCCTCCTTTTTGCTTGTGGAGTCAGCAGCTACACATTTAGCTCTGGTTTCTTCATCATTTTGGTCATTTCACTGTCTCAAACTATATCCGCGTTTCTCTCTCTCTCTCTCTCTTCCTTATTCTCTTTCCGCCTGGCTTGGATTGCATGGTATTCTCAGACCTTAGTTTGATTGGTAAGACCTCACTCACTCTTTCCATTCTTCTCATGTCTGTTATGTGACATGTTGTGCTGTGGGTTTGTGTGTTGCGGTAGTTTCATGTGCTGTGAGACCTAAAGTAACAAATATCTTGCTAGGAGATATTTCATGTCCAACGTCATGCCTGGTTGGATTTATTCTTAGTGTGAATAGTGTACTTTTTTATACGTAGTGCTAAAGTAGTGACAGCTTCAGTTTGTGTTCAGTTCAGTTTTGTTAATTGATAAAATTATAATGTTGTTCTTTAATTCTGTTTAGGAATGGGCCGGGAAGTTGAAAATCTAATTATGGAGAATTCACAACTGCTTGAGACTAAGTAAGTAGAATTTAATATCCACTTCTTCGTCCTTTGTAAGGGTGTAATGACTCTCTCTAAATTTGGTTTGGTTTGGCTTAGTTTTTTAAATGTTTTTTTATTGGAGATTATTTAAGGGGAAAAAAAGCAATGTTGAAAATATTGCACCCACAAATATACATTGATTAGTGTCTAATGATGTCATCCAACATATTAATGTATTCTCATAACTTAGAATTAAGCCTTAAAAAATACTTAGGAGTGTGCGCCAGTTTTTAGAAGCCACCATGTTGCCCCACCATCTTGAATACAATGGCCAAAATGGACTTCTCCATTCTGGCTATTCACTGAGTTTTGTATGTTGCTAGAGACCAGCCACAAACATGGTATGCCAAAGGTGAAGGAGAACTCATACGTGTTCGAGTGCCATGGAGTCAAATTTTATTTTATATCTGCACATTCACGCTCAACATACGAAGAATCATGAACTGAAGTCAGAGCTCTAACACATGAAAATGTGCATGCCTATTTATTCCCTATATTATTACAATTACCTACTGTCAGCAGATTAGACGCTCTCTTCTCTAGACAGCAGCTGTTTATAAGCTAACATTATGTCACATAATATTAGGCTTAATAAACACTTCCTGTCTGATTACATTCTAACATTGTATGAGAGTTTATTACTAGGTGTCCGAGTTCAACAATGTTAGATCTCGTTTAAGGAATGTTTCATTCCTAACGCTGACTAACAGCTGCTAACAGAGGCTAACAGATTCTAACGGATGCTAACAGAGGCTAACAGATTCTAACAGCCGGAAACAGAGGCTAACAGCTGCTAACAGAGGCTAACAGCAGAGCTTACTGACAGAAAACTTAAAGAAATTTATGTTACAAGGTAACAGTGGACTGACAGCATACCCAAAATAGCAAAAAGGTCCCAGAGTCACTTTGCTCTCAGAGTATACTGCCGATGGATTAACGGTGGCCAGAGGTTTTGAGGTGACTCGTGGCTGAATACGTCACTGTGTCCTGATTGGCATTGGGACATGCAACACAATGTTACTGACATTTGAAATTGACTATTTCACTTTACGTTTTAGAATCACTGAACCCCTGTTCTTTTGTTTAAGTTGCACTTAGATTAAAAAACAAACGTACTAAAATGTCTTTCCAGGAATGCCTTGAATGTGGTGAATAAAGACTTGATTCAGAAAGTCGATGAACTAGCAAGTGAGAAGGAAATGTTGGAAGGAGATCTAGAAGCTTTGCTGCAGGCAAAATCCAAGCTGGAGGAAAAGAACAAAGAGCTGGAGGAGGAACTCAAAAAGTAAGAGTTATGAGAGGAATCTGTGACGTTTAATTTCTGAAGAAACTCTGGCTACGCCCATTTCCCATAGACATTTGTGTAAAAACGTATATTTTCCAGGGTACGACTGGAGATAGAGGAAGCAAAACATAAAGCTAACGAAGAAGAAGAGGTGAGTCTTTCCCACTCTTTTGTCCTGTGTCTGTTGTGTGGCTCATTCCTGAAGAACTCACGCATTTCCGTGTGGTCATGTTTGGGTTTAATTGTGTGCCGGCACAGAGTGATTTACCTACGGCTCAGAAAAAGCGTTTCACCAGAGTGGAGATGGCCCGAGTGCTGATGGAGAGGAACCAGTACAAAGAGCGACTGATGGAGCTGCAGGAAGCTGTGCGGTGGACTGAGATGATCAGGTGAGGAAGCGATGAGTGGTGGAAGGATGGAGCAAAGTGCATCTAATGTTCTGTTAAAGTTACTGTAGGTTCTAACTTTGTATTGCAGAAAAAAAAAGGAACATATCCGGACACATAAACTAAAGATTGTTAAAAGATTGTCGTCTTCTCTTCTTTAGGGCTTCAAGGGAAAATCCAACTATCACAGAAAAAAAGAAATCCAGCATCTGGCAGTTGTGAGTCTTCTTGGATTTACTGCATTATTTACTTTTTCTCTTTTAGTTTTGAACGGCTGCCACGTACGTTGCCTTCCAAGTTGAATCCTGACTTTTTTTGTCATTCAAATATTCAAATCCATCTTTTTTCTTATCTTTTCCGGGATGTGCCATTGAATTGGCAGCATTAGGTAAAGATGATTTGACAGATCTTCTCCCCACTAAACCTCTCTCTTGCCCTACCCCCATTTAACACAGAAGTGCTCCTCCATTCTGAAAGGATCCAACTTTGATGTGTCTTTATCCATAATCTTTGCTCTCAGTGAAGTGTATCAGTTGTTGTTATCACAAACTGCTCAGACGTTACTCTCCTTTTGCCCCCGGGCTTTCCTGTCTCCTGCCTGCTGTGTGCCTTTTGATGTTTTCCTTACTCCGTCTGCTCATAGCGAGCGAAGGGAAACTACATGTACAAGTATATGTACATGTTGTGTTGCTTATGTCTACTACGTCAGACTGCATATGCAAGTCAGTAGATTTTATTTCTATTATTAAGGAATTTTAATATCTAAATTTTGCCTTAGCAAGCTCGCCTCTGTAGCAGTTTCAGCTTTTGGAGAAAATGACTTAAAGTTACCGAGGACACAAAAGTGTTTTCTGTTTTCTGAGTTTAAAATTTTAACATATTTTAAAAAATCAGAAAGAAAAAATCCAAACGCAGCACGATATCTTTCTGCAGTAATAAACCAGGCTTTAAGTATGTATCAAACTTTGTCTCACATATTGTAACATTTTTCTTTTTGTATAATTTATACACTCACTGGTCACTTTATTAGGTATACCTTACTAGTATCGATTTGGACCCCTTTTCTTCGTATTCCTCTACAAAATTCTGCCTCGTATCAGTGCTTCTGTCACGGTGACCGGATGGGAACTCAAACTCAGACTGAAAGTCACAGTTCAAACAGCTCTTTATTTACAGAAAACACCAGGTGCTAGATATGTACAGGTGGGGAGAAATCTGGGGTCCCAGGGGTCCAAAAGGGTGATCCAGAGAGAGGGGAAGGGTCTCTCACACTCGCGCGCCACAACACAGTTCCACACAAAAGAGAATCCTCACTCAGCCATGACAGAAACTCCCGCTCCGAAAAGCCAGGGTTGGTCACAGGTCCGGGGAAACTGTTCACAGGAGAAAGGAGGTCAAGAGTAGGAAACAGCTCACGAAGGTAAATCTTAGATCTAACAGTAACGTGTCAAGCACAATCATCCAGCGACGAGAGAATCTGAGCCCCGGCTTTAAATGGCATAGGAGCGCGATAGCTGAGTGATTGGAGACAGGTGCATGGGCCCGCAGTGAGCTCCGCCCAGGCAGAGTGATGAGAGAGAGAGAGAGCAGTAATTCAACAAACAAATGTAGCTTCGTGAGGTCGGCCGGGGAGACAGTGACCATGACAGCTTTAGCATCCTGAAGCACTGATACAAGGCAGGATGGCTCCGTGCTTTAATAGTGCTTATGCCAAATTTTGACCCTACCATCTGATTGTAGCATCACAACTCGAGACTCTTCAGACCAGGCAACTTTTTTCCAGTTTTTCGTTTGTTCAAGTTTTTTGAGCCTTTCCAGTTTTTAGCCGACTGAAGTTTCTGCTGCTGTTGTTGCCCGTCTGCCTCAAGGTTCAACATGTTGTGCTTTCACAGATGCTCTTCTGAATACCTCGGTTGTAATGACTTGTTATTTGAGTTACCGTTGCCTTCCTATCCTGTCTGGTCCTTCTCCTCTGACCTCTGGCATCAATAAGACATTTTCTCATAGAGAATTGCTGTTCACCGTAGAGATGGTTGTTGGGAAAATCTCAGCAGATCAGCAGATTCTGAAATAATCAGACCAACTTGTCTGACAACAACAAGCACAACAGCCACATTCACAATCACTTGAATCACCTTTCTTGCACATTCTGATGCTCAGTTTTAACCTCAGCGTGTCATCTTGACCACATCTACATGCCTAAATGCACAGGGATGCTGCGATGTGATTGGCTGATTAGATGGTTTTGTTTACAAGCAGTTTAACAGGCATACTTAATAAAGTGGCTGTTGAGTGTATATTAGTAGAAGTTTTAGTTAGATATAATAGGGGAGTGCTTAGCTCTACTATGACTCCCAGCATGCTTTATGTCACTGTACAGTAAATGTTGGTGGTAGTTCCTTGATTGTCTGGTTTGTTGGTGACACCCCTGCCTTGCTCTTTCCCTGCACTCCTGTCGGCTCTGTTTCCCTCTTGGCTTTCTGTAACTTCGCCACGTGCAGCTTCAGCAGACTGTTTAGCTCCTCCTCCAGTGCCCCCGCCGTAAAGTTTGAATCCCAGGCCAATATGAAGTACAGCGCCCCGGGCAGCACGGTAAAGAGGAGCAGCACCTTCTCCCAGTTCCCCACGGAGAAATCCAAGACATTTGACTTCCTCAATGAAGAGTAAGTAATGAAGAGTTCAGTGTAGTTTACCAAGTTGGAAATGGAAATGGCCTTCATTAATGCACCTGTCTATAAAATGTATTATCAGCTGATGGCTTTGTGTCTCCCGCGGTTCTACCTTTAGTAAGGAACAGTGCAGTTCTCCATCACGTAAAGAGCAGAAGAGAAGCCAGTACAGACAGGTCAAGGCTCACGTGCAGAAGGAGGATGGAAGAGTCACGGCGCATGGCTGGAGCCTGCCCAGCAAATACAAGGTGGGAAATGAAAATATTGCTTTTCATTAGGTCAGAGATGCAATCAGCACTTTTTATTTTGCTTTGTTAGCTTCAGAAGAAGAAATCATTTATTTAAATGGCCAGCATATGCTGTGCAGCATATTAAGTATCCTTTGTTTGTCTGTTCCAGCCCTGTGTTCATGTTCACGTGAGAAAATGTCACTTAGACTTTAAGAGTAGTGGTTTTAAAAGTCTTTAAAACATACTTTATTTGCAATATTTAAGTTTTGGCTGCTCTACCATCACAGGCAGCAAATGGTGGACAAGTGGAAAACAAAATGAACTTACCTGTGCCGGTTTACTTGAGACCTCTGGACCAGAAAGATGCTTCTATGAAGGTGCTTAAATGAATGACTAGACAACTCTTAGCATACGTTCAGGATATTATTGTTATATTTTAACATTTGATGTTTCTAACAAGCTCTTTCTGTCTCACAGCTGTGGTGCGCTGCTGGGGTTAACCTGTCCGGGGGTCGGGCATTTTCCTCATCAGAGCTTACTAAGCAGACGAAGGGTTCTCAGAGCAGCTTGGATCAGTTGGAGCAGGAGAGTAAAGTGAGTAGTTTAAGGAAGGAAGAAGCTCTCTGGAGGAAGTGGTGACTTCTGATAGTTCTTTATATTTTATGCTTTGAGACGATTTGCTTATGTGTTTTTTTTTCTCTTTTGCTGTAAGGATCGAGAAAAAGGGGAGAAAGAGAGGGAGCTGATTGTTCAGGACGAGATGTCCAGTCGTGTGTGGGTGTGCACTAGCACCCACTCCTCCACCAAGGTTATGGTTCTGGATGCCACTCAGCCCTCTGACCTGCTCGACAGCTTCTACGCCTGCAACACTCACATTGTGTGCATCGCCAGTGTGCCAGGTAGGGCAAGTGGTCACGCTTTGTGTTTTTTGGGGTAATAATAATTTTTCTTACTGGGTCATTTGTGGGGTTTTTTTCAGGTGTGTTGGAAACTGATTATCCAGCGGGTGAGGCTGTACCCCAAGACCTGGACTCCAGCCAAGGGGATGCGGCGTCACTGGCTGGCAGCGTGGCCAGCGTAGGCTCAGCAGGCAGCGATGGCGCCATGGCAGCCGAGGGCACCACCGCCATCCCCCAGACAGCTAGTGCAGGTGTCGCCGACCAGCCGACTGAACACAGTGCCACCTCAGGCTCAGGTAGTTCTCTACTGAAAGAACAAACATGTTTAGATAGAGTACAGCATGTGTGGTTATACAGCTGTGCTGCGCTGTGATCCACAGCTCCCACTGTTGAGTTGTCTAGAGAGACCAGTCCAGCAGAAGATGGGGTTCCCACAGCGGAAGAAGCAACAGAAGCAACAGAGGCCAATGCTGGCGTGGGCGAAGAAGGAGAGGTAGACCAGGGGGCTGACCAAAACCAGCCAGGAATCTACACGGAGCACGTTTTCACCGACCCACTTGGGGTGGAACCCACTGACTCCTCTGTTGCTGAATCACAGAGGTGAGAGTGAATACTGGTACATGCTTTAGTCAATTCTTCAGATTTTTATGGCATATATCACAATTGCAAATTTAAAATCTTTAAGCACCTCAGAACCGCAAACAAACATCAAATCTTGACATGTATGAACCTGAGAAGAATTGTCTCCAGACATCAAATTAAACACCTTTAAAATAAATCAGTCTAAACTTGCTGTTGCAAAATAAAAGCATCGGGATTTTTAGCTTACAGAGGAAAGCTTAAGAACAGCTGTGGAGACTCTGCTACACGTGTTTACGCCATGTTTTCTTAATGAACGGTGTATCTCAAGGACTGTTTTCCATTATCCAGGGGATCCAGACAGGATGGGGTGACTTCTCTGGCAGAAGACTCAGACCCGTCAGATGTTGAGCTCTTGAGGATGAGCAGTGCACTTCCCACCATGTGG
>VOQK01042784.1:2252-14364 GCA_015052645.1 Benitochromis conjunctus | reverse complement strand
TTTTAATATAAAAATTTTTTTAAAAAAAAAAAAAAAAAAAAAAAAAAGAAATGGTATAACCTCTATTTTAGGGGGTTATACAATTGGCAGTGCATGCTCGATATATTGTAGTATATTTAGCAGTACCTTCTGCAAAAATGATGTACTTGTTTTTTTTGCTGTTCTATTTGAAGTCTTACTTTTTGTCATTCACCTTTTATCTGCAGGTGCCTGTGCCCTGTATGGTTGCAGTGAGGTGAAGTGGTGGAAGACAGCGTTCTTAGTCTGAACTCTGGTGTTGCCTACCTACAAGCCAGGAAACCAGTGGCTCTTTGCGTGGCTTCCTGCTTTCAGAGGTCACAGTCACACCTTAAAACTTGCAGTGACGATTATTTTCATGATAGAATACAATACAATATCATTTTTTTCTGAAAACAGGCTTTGTTTTGCTTTGTTTTTTTATTTTTACAACTTCACCTTCTTCCTGATAAAGAACTCAATTAATAGAATAGAAAAGAACAGAGTAGCCTTTTATTGTCATTGTACATGTAAACGAAATTATGGAATTAAGTAATGATTTCACCTGTTATCTAATGAAAACAGAGCTTCCTCCCTCTGACTTTTTTTTTTTGAGGAATGCCTTTGGTGGTATAAAAAAATCAAAATCATATCCTGTTTTTCACATTTTTACATATGAACAACATATGAGCATGGATGAAACAGGACATTTGCTTACACAAGGAACTAAAGGGGACCAGGCTTTGGGCAAGCACAGTAGCAGCACTCATACGCACACACCATTTTAAAATAAGAAAATTACTTAGTTGCTTAGAAAACTCAAATTACAGTAGTTTAGAATTGCCAATTAACCTAAAACTAAGCCTTTAGACTGTCAGAGGAAGCCAGAGTATTGTGTAAGAATTCAAACAAGCACAGGGACAACATGCAAGCTTCACACAGACAAGCCAACACAAAGAAACAGACATTCATGGCACCAGATTCAAGATTCTTTATTTGTCACGTGCATAGTTATACGAGTACAACACGCAGTGAAATGTGTCCTGAAATGCTCCTTGACTGTGCAAAAAGAAAGAACATTATATACAGTAAGCAAATTATATACAGAAAGAGGGCATTATATGCAGTAGGTGGGTGTATTATATACATGAAGTGAATAAAATAAAATGAAACGCATTCTAAATGAAAATCTGAAAATGTACATTGTGCGAGTGCGATGTTAAAGTGTCTTGTGCTGTAGTGAAGCCAAAAAGAAGAATCATGTTCTGGTTTAGGACTCGGATGGCCTGAGGATAGAAGCTCCTCTTGAGCCTCTCTGTTTTTGCCTGGATGGTGCGGAACCTTCTGCCTGATTGCAGGAGTTGGAACAGTTTGTTGCTGGGATGGGACGGGTCCTTCAGTATCTGAGCTGCTCTGGCCCAACATCTCCTGGTGTAGATGTCCTGTAGGGAGGGGAGAGCAGCCCTGCAGCAGCGTTCTGCCGTACGGATCACTCGCTGAAGAGCGTTTTTTGTCCTTCACACAGCTGTTCCCATACCAGGATGTGACGTTCTGTGTAAGGATGCTGTCCACAGCGCCTGCATAGAAAGTCCTGAGGATCACCGGAGAGACCCCAAACTGACACCACAATCTCACATTCTTCACCTCATCCATGTAGGCCACCTCATCATTGCTGGAGATGAGGCCCAACACCACTGTGTCATCAGTAAACTTCACAATGGTATTGGAGCCATGAGTGGCCACACAGTCAGAAGTATAGAGGGAGTAGAGCAGTGGCGAGAGTACACAACCCTGTGCCGCTCCTGTGTTGATGGTGATGCTGTCAGAGACACACCTACCCACCTTCACCACCTGGGTTCTGCCAATGAGGAAGTCCAACACCCATGCAAACCGATGACTGTTGAGACCCAGATCCCTCAGCTTTGTGAACAGTCTACTGGGCACCAGCCACTGAAAAGAGTCAAGAGAGTCCTGGGTTTGAATCCACAGCTGCCTGGGGCCCTTCTGTATGGAGAATTCATCGTCTCCCTGTGCTGCTTGTGTCACATACAGAACATATTCATGTTTGGTTGACTGGCGACTCTAAATTCACTGTAGGTGTGAATGTAAGTGTGAATGGTTGTCTGTGTGAATGTGATAGCCCTGGTGACCTATCCAGGGGAAAACTCGCCCTCTCACTCTGACTCTGTGACAGTCTGATGGGTTTTCAGCCTATCCCCACCCCAACCCCTGTGGCGTTCTTCATTTCTTGTTTGTATGTGTTCTTTGGTGATTACATTTAAGTCTGTATTTTCAGTGTTTGAAAACAAACTTTAAAAAATTCTGTACAAAGTGATAGATCTTAAAAGAACCTGACATTAGGGAAAACTGAAAACACTTTGGGTTTCTTCCCATTGCTTAAAATGCTATTTTTTACAGTTTAAGTGTCAGTCCTTAAGCTTAACTTGTGTTTCTTAAAGGTGATATTTGGCGATTGAAGAAGCAGGTGTGCTTTAGGTTTCAATTTCTAGAAAGACTATGTGAGATTTGTTGGAATCAGTTTTCCCTCTCTGAAAGCATAGTATTTTCACCAACATACTGTTTTCTATGCTAAATATACCTTTGGTTGTAGTGGCAACGGAGCTTAAATTCTACTGCATTGGAGTCCAAAACAAAATTGGTTATCCAGACGTGGCTTTGCATACTATTTCTTTTTCATCAACACTGCACATTGGAAGATACATCGCTAATCCTGTGTAACATTTGAAGATAGGCTTACTTCTGTTTGCTGCTTCTTTTCACCTATTAAAAACAAAAGATCCTGTAATACATGTAGTGCCTAAAGTTTTATATGTGAATTCATAGACTATACTATGCTCACTAGGGACACATTTCTACACGTTTATGTTAAATGAAAAGGTCAAGAACAAAGGGTATAAGGATACTCTTTCAGATGAGTATTGGTTCATGGTTTTGGTATGTAGAGATGCTAGAAACTCAAAAAGAAGAGCATCATATATACGCATATGCATGCTAACAGTTCTGGGGGTTATTTTTATGGGATATTTAATGATATTTTATCATATTGGGTGTTTAAATTAAAGGGATGATAAAATAATAATAAATATTTTACTCTACTATCTGTGTATGGTATCTGCTTTTATAATGTGATGAGTTCAAAGAAAGTCAACTTGTTATCTGGTTTAAAATCAGCTATATTCTTCAAGAAAAGAAAAAAAATGCACTGATTGTATTTATTATGGCTCAGGATCAACATGAATATAAAGATCAATATTCATTCATCTTTCATTTTTTACATTTTATTCAGTTTTTCCACATCTCTGATCTGTCATACCAAGAGATTTCCGCTTCTCAAAGCAGCAGATCCTATTTGGCGTGAAATCCGGCAACATCTGGAAGCCACCGGGCTTCCTGCCTCTGGTCGTTCCTTTAAATAAATAAATAAATGAGCCCCATGGCAGCAAAATCATCCCCTTCTGAGCTTTGCGTCAAGTATGATACACAGTTGGTCGCACAGGAAGTAATTTGAAGCTTTTTTCTTTTTTTACAAAATAAACCGATTGTAGTGTGGCTTAAAATGATGAATCCTGTGCTGCTAGTACTAGTATTTAAGTACGTTTATGTGAAACAAAAATAATTCACCAATGGTATTGAGTAAAATGTTTACTGAGCTCTGGTCCACTGATTGAGGTGGGCTCATCTTCAACCATTCGTTGATGTGATGCAGACTTCAGAACATATAAATGAGTGTAAGTGTCTGATTTGCCATTATTGTGACTAAACAAGGAATGATCACTGGCAGATTGTACCTTGTTCCTTTTCCCCTGATGTGATAAGCTTGGATAATGTGGATAATTTTATCGAATATTTTGAAGATGAAAGACCGTTGACACTCACAACTTCAACGTAAACCAGGAAGATGACAGTCACTGTGGAAGCTTGTTTCTGCTACTGAAAAAAATAAAAGCTGGCATCTCAAAGTTTTGAATTGATAATTCAAAATTGAGAGGAAATAACTCCAAATTTCGAGTTAGGTATCGCAAAGTTTTGAGTTAATAAGTTGAAAATTTGCGTTATTATCGAATTATGGGTGACAGTTTTTTTCAGAAGAAGAAAAAAATCTTCCATAGAAATCCTGAAAAAAGACACTTTAAAAACAAATCTGGTACTTTCTAATAATATTTAATGGATTAAGTTCAAGTAACTTGAAAAATAAAGAAAATACCATCCAATCCGTTGATATTAGAGGTTCGGGAAAAGTCCTTGGCCTGTTGTGATACATTTACGGGCATACTTTATATATTTCTGAAGTCTACTTATGTTATGAACGTCGGTCTCATTTTATTTTGAAACGCGTGAGCGGAAGTCGTGTATTTGTACTGGCTCAGACTTTGGCGCTAGTGAATCAACGTGTTGGCTACATTGCGTTGCACTGATGCTGCGCTTGCTGTGTGGATCCAGTCACCTCCATCCATGCTACAGCGGCGGTAGAAGCGTCCTACTTACTACCCAGAAACAGCACCTCACGGCGGGGACCCAGTGACGAAGCACCGCCCGCTTAATAGCCGCCCCTCCCGCCGTATGGACAGTCCGGCACAATGACAGAGGATTTGTGGGTGCCTCTGTCGTATACCAACAACAACAGGTCGCATGGATAATCCCACTTCAGCCCTGTCGTATCATCTCCTGTTTAGGATGATTAGAGCGCCGCTGTCGGCTTGATGTGGCCGGAGAGCAGAGCGGGAGCGGGGCTTCTCGTCCTGTACATCGACTGAGAGATAAAACGGCGTGGAGCAGGTGCGTAAAATCGTGTTGACTTTACCCACTGCACATGCACAAATGAGAAAAGCGACGTGCATGCAGGTAACTTGCAGGGATTTTAGCTGTCCCACATCTCAATCTGTGTACCCTACATTCAGTTAAGAAAGGGCAAAATGTACAAGCTTGTTGTGATATCTCGTAATTATATAGGGTCGGTGATGTGACTTTTGGCGTTATTAGAAGGGAGATTGGTGTGATTACGCACTAATGCCCTTAACACTATAGTCCCTTCAGAAATTGCCAGAAGTGCCCCAAATAGAGAGGCCATTTGGAGTATTTCCTGTAGCACTTAGACTGCTCTGATCAGTGCAAATCTAATCTTTATGGTTTAGAGGGAGTTCAGAGGAACTGGCATGACCGGGATCATAAAGATGATGGAGATGGTTAATGTGGTTGCAGGTCCCGAAACATCATTTGAGCTCTTCATTGCTCATCGTCATTATCTAGGGTATAGCCCACCCACCCACCTTCAGCTAAACTTATCCCAGTCCAATTCGTTCTTTTTTGGGTAGTAAGTTCCACTTACTTCATGTTTCGGGACTCTCATAAGGTGCTAGCCACAGAATGGGAACAGGTCCCCGGTCACACTAAAAGTCTGCCTCCTCCTCCTGCTCCTCTTCCTCTAAATGCTTGCAGTTTGATAAAGAAAGCAAACTAAATCTGCATTTTACCTCATCAGCCTACTATCACCAAAGGTGGTAGCCTCATGACAAGACAATCATGATGCTGGTGAAATTTAATAGCCAGCTCTATTTTTAAAGCCATTACATAATTCCTTCTTCCCCCTCCATGCTGTATTTTAGGGAAGGTATGAAAGCAGACAGAAGTTTAGCCCAGCAAAGTCAGACGGTTAAAAGAGGCAGAGAGTGAAGGAGTAAAGAAAGAGTGGAGTTCATAGGTGAATAATGATTAAAAATACAGGAGGGACGGGGTGTCTGCAGGTTACTCATGCGCTGCTTGGCGGGTGTTGCCGGGGAAAGCTTCAGTGTAATGCTGGAACAGTTTCTTTTAAGGGGAGCACAGAGCAGTCAGGCTGAGAGAAGAGCCAGCGATTTATAGCTGATAGATTTATAGTACTTCAAGATTCCAGCACTTCCAGGTGTGACATGTGATTGACTGGTGAAGGATTTAGTCTTTAAAGCTGAAACTTAAGTGAATTGATCATCCACTTTATGTTATTTTTTCTACTTTAAATTGATTACATGATGTAGGCAGTTTGCTAATTTACAGCTGTGTGGTAATCTTAGGACTGATTGAAAACTCTGGTTTTGTGTTAAGTAATCTGTGTGTGTCACGTGTGCATTATTGGATGTGCTGCTCAGCTATCTGGGTCTGAATTGAGCGTGATCCTAATCTATTAACTTTAGTGATATTCCAACCACTAATCTGTGTCTGAGGGGTGCGTTTTCTCTAATCTGCCTGGCTGGTAATGTAATCTGACTAAAAGAAGCACTTTCTCTCTCTCTCTCCCTCAATCTGTCTCTCTCGCTCTCTCTGACTCCCAGGTGTAGTGTGGCTGGAGGGCTTAGCAAGATGGAAATAGATGCCCTTTTTCGCTACTATTTCCAGCACCCGTGGTCCCGTCTCATTGTGGCGTACCTCGTCACCTTTTTTAACTTCCTAATTTTCGCCGAGGACCCCATCTCTCACAGTCAGACAGAGGCCCATATGATTGTGGTGGGGAACTGTTTCTCTTTCCTCTTCAACAAGTACCCAGGCCTCGGGTGGAACATCCTGAAAGTAATTTGCTGGATACTGGCCATTATCACTGGCCTGTTAGCCGGGAAGTTTATATTTCACCGCCAGCTCTTTGGTAAGTGATGCACACAATAATGCAGTGGAATGTGCAGAGTAATGGCTTTTCTGTCTGAGGGAACTCCCCCCACACCCCCATCGATGTTCTTGTTGTTGCTATTCATCGGAGACAAGCACCTTTTACACTCATACTCTGCTTTTTTTTTTGTCAATGGCAACGTAATTAAAGAGATTGTTGATTATTTTCTTTGTTGAAATCATTGCAGATTAATCTTTTTATTACGTTAACTAGATGTACACTGAAAGTCTAGAGGTGTTTAGAAATGTCTCAGTAGAAAAAGTGCAGATGAAAATAATAACATTAGAAGATTACCTCAAAGACTTAATGTTGGACTCACAAGCACACTCCTGTATTCATGACAGACAGCCAAGCAATAAATGAAATTCCTTATTTCGTCCTCTAATTATTCCAAAATATAAAATGAAGAGTGTCTGCTAAAGTTTGTGTATGCAATAGACTTTTTGTAAGTTTTATGTACGTGTTTTTTCATACATTGCTGTGCAATAACCTTGAGCTTTCTATCATTTTTATGTATTTTGCTGTCAATGAGCCAGATGTTCTTGTAATATTTTTTTAAAGTGATCTATAGAAATATTTCTCCAGGCTTTTTGAAGGTCTCTCAAAGTGTTTCTTTGGACATTGGTTGCTTTTTTAAAATGAATTTTCAGTCCTCATAACTGACCATTTTCAAGTGAATGTTTTTTTTAGTTGTTGGTTTGTTAAGCGACTTAACACAATGATTTGTAGGTCAGTGTTATGTATTTACACATAACAGACAAATTTGCAACTTCTACATTTTAAACTGTATTTATTATTTATATTTATTTACACAGCTTGTTAGGCATGCAGTAGTATTTATGTACCTATAAGGTGATTCCCAAAGAGATACTAGCCGAAAACCTGGTATAGTCCAGCATGGTGTACAATGTGTCCTTAAACATCTACAGCAGATCAACAGTATCTGAAGGTAATGTCCTTAAGTAATATAGTAAAATACCAGCAAAGACCTGACACAGAACCTGAGTGATGCATCTCAGGTTGCATCACTCTTCAGCTGATCCGTCTTCTGTTCATTGAAGCCTCATCAGAAATGGTCTCAATGGGTGTCAAGGAGCCAATCTTAAGGAAGGGAAACGGGGAGAAAAAGGCCAAGGGATGCCAGATTATACAATAACTGAACTGTGAAAAAAGTGGCAACAGGTCTTAAAAAGTGCTGAACTTAAAACCTTGAGTCTGAAATATTTGGTTCAAATTGTCATCAATATGCATGGAAAAGCTCAAGAAAGCTATAACAGTGAGTGTTCAGAGCCATCTGTAAAGCACGGTGGCGTGGTTTGGGACTGCATTTAAGCCAGTGGTGTTGGGGGAGAAATAGGGAATACAGAAGAGTATGATCTTTTTGATCAATCTCACAGTACCATCTGAAAAGCATGTGATTGGTATCAGTTTCGTGTTTCAGCATGCCAATGATCCCAAACACACTACCAAAGCAGTAATGGCATACATGGACAGAAAAAAAACACCATCAGCCATCGACTGGCCTTCCCAGAGCCTGGGCCTCAACATTATTGACGCAGTATGAGAACAGAACAGAAAGCAGCCAACACCCATAGAAGAGCTTTGACTGTTCTGCAAAAATCCTGAAGAACTATCCCTAAAGACTACTTAAAGAAATGGCAAGAAAACCCATCTAAGAGAGCTTACGCTGTGTCGAAGAATAAAGGTGGTCATATACTAAAGACAGTCAATCATCTTATAATTTTACAAACAGCCTTTTCCTTTATATATCATAGTTCTATGTATGTTTATATGTTTCAATAAATCACTCCCCCTATTTCCCACTTCT
This sequence comes from Benitochromis conjunctus, assembly GCA_015052645.1. Lineage (NCBI taxonomy): Eukaryota > Metazoa > Chordata > Actinopteri > Cichliformes > Cichlidae > Benitochromis > Benitochromis conjunctus. The sequence goes on along the minus strand of VOQK01042784.1, from coordinate 5,884 downwards.
CTAGCATAATACAAAGAATTGAGGGGTGGCTTAAGACTTTTGCACAGTGCTTTAGCACCTCACTTTTAACATTGTTGCTGACAAGAGATGGTTGTAGTGAAATAATATTAATTGCAGCATGTCATAATAACAAAAGTGCAATGAAAGCTTCCCAAAAAATGTTACACCAAACAGAACAATAGTGAGAGTGCGAGAGACTGAAGAAAGAGTAAACCTGACAGGGAAAGCATCATCAGCATCAGAGCTTTTTAGCTAAGTTTACAGTCAAGTAAAAAAATATTGTAAACAACTAAAGAGAAGCTGTTGGAGTAATCAGTGTGAAATGCCTCCAAACTGCTGGCATTCAGCTGTTGGCTGTATTAGCTTTCTCAGTAGCAGCTGGTGCACTGCTGTGTGGTATATTAAACACAGCAACATAGAAGTGAATTCAGTAGATTGGCTTTATATATATCAGCAAATTGTTACAATAGCCGATCCAGCCTTTTAAGTCAGGATATGACCAATAACTGATCCAAATTGATGTTTTGTTTTTTTTTCTTTCCCCACAAGTGGTTGTTCTTAAAGTCTGCATTCAGATTTTGATGTATGATATCAGTAAAGTACCCCGTTTAATAGATCTGTTTTACTAGAACAGGGTCGTAGTTTTTCATGCCAGTCAAACGATCTCAAGTGAAAGACTAAGGGTTTGTCACTGCAAGAAAGTTCAGGTGGTGTTAGCATACTAATGCATTAACACTAATGAAGGCTTTGTTCAAATATGATAGACTATAATAGCAGAACTCTTTATGTTGTTAATTAGAGTTGTGTTTTTCCTGCTGTGACAGGTTGAGAAGCTCTGCAGCAGAACATGTTAGTCAGCTCTCACATCTCTATGATCCATTTCCTCTTCTTTTTCACCAACCTGACTTTTTTTTTTTCGTCTGTTCTTACAACACTTATATCACTCTGTTGCTTGCTCAACTTCCTTCCAGTCACTCTCTTTTATAAAGGCTGTGACTCCATTCTCATCCTCCCTTCACTTTTATGAACTGTGCAGCGCTTCCAGTTGAACTCATGCGTTTCATTTCCTGCTCACTTCACAAGTCACTTAGTGCCGGATATTATTGGGCACCCTGGTTTATCTTCTTGGATGAACTATAATTAGATGGCACAGAGTGGTGGCGGGTGCTCAGAGTGATCATCTTCTCTGAACGTAAATAGAAAACCGAGAGTCCATGATGACATGACAGTTTCAGCAAATGCAGAGTCCTTTCTATAAGATGGGAAGTGGAACAAGTGGAGAGTTATTAGATCTAGTAATAGCAAAATTGTCTGTTCACTTGCAATCACTGAATAAATTGGAGGGTTTTTGTACGTAGAGTCTAATGTTTTTTCTTTCTTTTGGGTAAGGACTCCTTTACTAGACTGAGAAAATAAAAAGTTAATTTGCTGATTTAAATAAACGTATGTCTGAAACAGAATATGTAATATTTATTTCTTGCAAAATATAAAATACACTATATTATATTGTATATAATAAATGACCTTTTAAACCCTTAAAAAAACATGATGCGTAAATTGACATATTTTGGATTTTCTGGGCTCATCTGTCGTTGGTGGCTAGAAACTGCATAGGCTGGTGTACCTTACCTGTGGTGTTATCCTCCAATGCAGGTAGTTTTTCTATTTTGGGAAATACAGTATGTTGACAGGTTGATAAGAACACCAGTTTGACTTTTTTCTAAACTTTTCTTTTACATATCAATCTATATCTATGGGTTGATTAAGTTGGTTGTCCCCATATCTAAATAAATGTAAATGTTGTTAGGTTGCTGCAACTACTTCTTGATTAGCCACAGTGATGTGTTCATGGTAAAAAGATAACAGAATGGATTATCATTTGGTTAAAGATGATAATCTTAAACCAAATCTTGGGTTAAGACTAGCTAGCTAATTGCTCAGTGGCTCTAAAGTATAGCTTAGTGTCATTGTGCGCTGGTGTGTGTAGACCACCAAATTAAACCCCTTTCAGACATGTGTACTCACTAGGCTGTGAAATGAACACTGATCAGTACAACATTATACACACTTTCAGTACAACAAGTCTGAACTGCTCTCTATCTATATCTATAGTGCCAGTAAGCAATATCAACCACCTCAAGGCGCTTTATGTTGTAAGGTAAAGACCCTGCAGTATTAGAAATTACAAACCCTATGAGCAAGCACTTGGTGACAGTGGGAAGGAAAAACTCCCTTTTAACAGGAAGAACGCTCAGGCAGAACCAGGGGCTTCCATCTGCTGCGACTGGTAACAAAATAATGTGACAGAAGACATGCTGTGAGAGAGAGCCAGAGTTTAAAAATAACTAATGATTAAATGTAGAGTGGTGTATAAACGCACAGAGAGTACAAAGAGATGCATGAAGAAGAAACCCTCCAACAGCCTAACCCTATTGCAGCATAACTAAGAAAAGGGTCCAGGGTCACCTGATCCAACCCAAACTATAAGCTTTATCAGAAAGGAACATTTAAGCCTAATCTTAAAAGTAGAGCGGTCTGTCTCTGGAATCCAACCTGGGAGCTGGTTCCATAGTAAAAGAGGCCTAATAGCTGAAGGGTCTTCCAGCCAATCACTTCTCTATACAAAATCTCATTGCTTTATTTTCTTTCTTGTTTAATTTTTATAAGTCTAAATATCAGTTCAACAGTTTCAAAACATTGTAAAAAGGAGGTTTTAAAATTAATTGTAAATGTGTTCTTTAGGTCCACCTGCAGTACTTATATTGCCCACCAGAGTAGGAATCTCTGTTCTAGGTTCATACAACATTTCAGTCAGAAAATGTTCAGCAGGCTTAACTTCTTCATCAGAAAGAAGTTGTTTTTTAAAAAGTAAATTTTGTGATTTTTGTTTTTCTCCAAACTATTACATATTTGTACTACAGTATTTTTTGTTTTAGTCTGTGATTTTAGTTTGTTGTTGGATGTTTGCTAAGCAGCATGATGGCGTCATAATATGTCATGCAGAATCAAAGTTCTGTGGATCTTATTACTGTGAATTTAAAATATGTAACGCTTTTACGTGGTGTCATATGTGCATAAATGCAACAAATGGGTCGTTTTAGTACATTGGTAGGTGGCTACTAGGCAATCCATAATAGACCAATTTTTTTGTACCCTCATACCTATATATCTACAGATCTATATTATCGCTAATATATATTTTTGTAATATATCTATACCATGGCTAAAGCACTTCTGGATGGATGCAAACTGCAAGGGGAGTCCCCCCAAGTTGGGAGTCCCTGGTGAGAACCCACACAAACATGGGAAGAACATGCAAACTCCACACAGAAAGTCCCTGGCCTGATGGTGGAATTGAAGTCAGGACCTTCTTGCTGTGAGGCAACAATGCTAACCACTGTTCACTGAACTAAATTCACACTTTTATAAAACTCAAATTTGAGCAGGCACATTGGACTTCTTTGAGAAGTTAGAAATTAATCAAAACTAACACTCAACCATTAAAAGTTATTTTTGCTTAGCAAATTAAAAATAATAATCTGCTACTATTACTACAAAATTTCCTTACTTTTTAACTTATATATAAATATAAAATAAAGCTAAGAAATCTTTGTTCATCACTTCAATAAATT
>VOQK01042783.1:62485-73306 GCA_015052645.1 Benitochromis conjunctus | reverse complement strand
TTTTTATTGTCACATCACAATACTGGTACACTCACAAAGCCCATGTGAGTGAAATTCACACACACACACACACGCAACCACACACACGCACAAACACACACACACACACACACACACACACACACACGCACACACCTATAAGTCCACACACACACACAAATACACATGCACAAATTGTCCAACTGCTTTGCAAATGTCACCCTTACATAAGCACCATTAGGGAAGAATAACATTAGCGGAGAAGAAGGGAGTGTGTCTTTGTTGTGCCTTTGTTTCTGTAGATTTGTTTCAACAAAGCCATTAAACATTCATTGCTTCGGCAGTGACTTGAGGTGGCTTCCCTGGCAGCAGATAGCTAGCCACTTTAGAAGAGGCTCGAGCTAAAAATAGCTTAGTGTTCCCCATGCATAATGAATGGCCAGAGACAGCGCTAACGCTAGCTCTTTCCAGGAGCGATCTGCTACGCTCCGTTTGGTCGTCTCAGCTCTCCCGTCGTTCCGAGGGAGCGTTCCCAGACAGGTGCTCCGAGCCAGACAGTATTCCCATATAAACATTCGCAGACCAATTCCCAGCCAATCCTCGGCAACAACGTTCCGTTCCCATTCACCTGTCACGCTTCACTAGGAACACAAGTCATGTCTGTCCACCTGTTAGCTTAGGTAATGGTGGACTACTTTAGAGGAGCACGCATGCACACACACACACACACACACGCACGCAGCATGCAGTTTCCTGAGGATTATCTCGCTGTGGTCAGTTTCTGCCTGGCTTGGTAAGGCTCATTTCCTGCCCAGCATCTACTCTCTCCAGGACCACACCAAACACATATTCAGACAGGCATGCACTTTCACAGCACATGCATAAACAGTCGCCGGTTATAGGTGTTTTATTTGCGCGCAGCCATCGCTCGCCTCGCCTGCATGCCAGAGTATGTTTATGCAGTGCCAGACTGACACTCTGAACTCATTTAGACCGATTTTAATGGATGCCCAAAGCCAAGGACTCTCTCTGCACACCATTAGATCGGCAGTCCTGGCTTGGAAAAGTGGCACTTTCATCCGAATGTTGTTGTTCTCCCATCCAAATATCTCCCTTTCACCCTCTAAGCTCTCATCAGTTTACCCTTTTTTACCCCGTGCCTCTTTAACTTTCTACGTGCCTTCGTCTCTGTCTCTTCGCCCCCCCCATCCCCATCTATTTTTACTGGTGTGCTCTGGCTGCTTTCTTTTCTCCCTCTCCTTGTTTTCATGCAAGATGTCTCATTAAACAACTTCAAGAAGTCAAAGTTTGGCTCCCCCCCCTCTGCTCCCATTTGCCTCTTTGTGCCTCTTCTTCTTTTTTATATTTCTTTCCCAGCTTCTCCGTCATTGTTGTCTTTCTTTGTCTCTCTTGCTCGCTGTCTGTGCGTACATGCTCAGCAGAGACTGAAAGAAGCCCCACAACAGAAAGTGTGGGTGTATGCGAACAAGAATGAGAGAAAGAGAGAGTGCGCCTGCGAGCCTCACTCTCCCTCTTTGCCAGTGTCTGCCATTAGGGTGTCAGTGGCAGAGTGAATTTATTTGCTGTGCGGTTACTGGGCTAATGATTGATGTTGCCCCAGCAAACAGTAAACCAATTAGAAGGCTGATGTAACGTCATTTTAAAAGCCTCCTAATCACGTTGCTCTTGAACCTGGGACCCGGGCCTTCCCTAATGAAGATTTATACTGGATCAAAGGAGAGCCTAACGCCATTAACAATAGATTGTATTCCACCAAAAATCACATTAGGACTTCTCTGCCCACCCCTCTCCCTCCCATCAGGCCTTTGCTAAATATATCTACTGATTGCAAGTGCAGATGCACAGAGGAATGGAGAAACAGGGGAAGGAGCGGGAAAGGGAGGCATAGAGTTGCCCCACAGTAGCTAATTGTTGAGAATAAATGCGTATACTGATGAACAGCCTCATCACTGCAGACGTTTGCACGTGCATGTGCACATGTACGCGCACATAGTATCAGAGGAGAAAAATAGTTGCGAGGTGCTGATATAAGCACACGAGGCCTCTAACAGCCAACAAGAGAGGGCCTGGTGATGAAAGAGAAAGCTTAAAGCCGGGGAAACTAACTAGTTTGTCTTTGCTACGCCGATCCTCCTGCTGGCACTTAAAATTCATCATCCCCTTACCTTTCACTTTCCAGCGGATTATTAATGTCATATGGAAAATAACTACAAGCACACCTACTCAGTGGAAACCAAGCTGCACTCCGCAGTGTGCAGGGGGTTGCTTCCCCTTGCATCATTGTTTTTTTTTTTTTGGCAAAGGTGGGAGGGTTACACTTAAAATGCAATCCATTAACAAATCAGCAATAGTCAGTCTAGGATTGACACACGTGCCATAAAAAAATGAAAGGAAGAGAGAGTTTTTTATTAGTTCTTTTTATGTTTATGCAGCAACTGATTTAAAAATCATGAACTGTTTTTTATTACAATTCGTGTCCTATAAAGATTACCCGACGCTGTAACTGTTTGCTTTGAATTCGTCCAAGAATGATCTGAATTAAAGGTTTCGCGTCTCCCAGAGAAAACCATCTATTACTGGCCACAAATTCAACAAATTTTATTTATTTCTTTTTTTACATTCGCTTATTATTTTAAAGCAATCACAGTAAAAACGTCCCTCGGTTTGATTTCCAGCCCTGCAAACAAATGCTGACTTCAGTGGAATGCAGAGAAGCAGAAACAAATGGCCAGAGCAGAACAAGATGTGACATTAAATTAAAGCGCAGGATTGCTTGGCATTTTACTGAACGACTAAATCAGATCAGGAAATGGACACATGATGAGGTAATGCATCGACTCAGGTGATGGATGGCATATTGATGCAAACATTAAAATGAAAAAAAAAAAGAGAGAGAATGAAAGGATGGTTGAATGGAGCACTCTTACCAGTGGATGAGGGCTGGGCCCGGAGCAAGTATGAATCCTCCGGGTGGGGCTCCAGGTGAGAGTGGGTGGAGTTTTTCTCCAGCAGGGGCACCTGGCATTCCCTGATCGGTGGAGACGGGCCAGGGGAGGGGTGGTGGGGGGCGGACGAGGAGGACGGGAGGGACGGAGGGAGCAGGGTGGAGGAAGAGGTTGGAGGGAGTGGACGACCTGGAGGATGGAGGGACAGAAAGAGAGGGGGGGCAGAGAAGGACGGAGGGGACGTTAGACAAAACAGATGGCATTGTCTGACAGTGATACAGGGGCCTGCTCACAGAGGTAGCCTGAATGGGAGACGAGGATATTTTTAATGAGGAGATGCCACGATTTTTAAAAAAGGCCTGTTTACTCAAATTACAGGTAACTTAATACCTCTGGGATCAATCCAAATTTTGGAGTAACTATATCTGATTTTCTTTTTTTAGTTTTATTGGAATTACTGATTACTGGTTGGACAGAGCTAATGCAAATGTGCCTGTCTTTGTTGGGAAATAAAAAATAAAAGAACCAAATCTCTCTAAATCAGAGATTTGATTTTTTGTGCTTTACTTAATTTGAGCGAACCTTAACCTTTAACGCTTAAAAATCTGCGCACGGATAGAAACACCTGCTGCACGCACGTTGCACTCAACAAAACTATCCGGTTACCCCCTAATTAAACTTGCTTCTTTGAGCATCGCCCTGATATTAACAATGTAGAACATGCTGGGTACAATCACAGAAGGCTGAGACACAGAGAACGATCTGCGCAGAGCTCCTAGGCGCATTAATGAGTACAAAAGTTGCCTTTGAAGTCATGACAATTTTCGCGCCGTTTTCTCATTTTTTAAACGAAATGTTGATATAAGCGGTTTAAAGCCATTCACAGTACTATGTACACACACACACACATATATGTTTTTCATACACATGTCAAAAATGACATAGGATGCCATCTACTCCTGTAAACACATAAAAAAATGACCAAATGAAGCAACAGGTGAATACTGAACTGACCAACGGTGCCATAAGCGTTGTTTATTTCGTCATTAAAAGAGTCTCGCTTCAAAACCAATGGTGGAAGAGGACCTACATCCATGGTACGACTGTCCTCTACATGGGTAAGACAAAAGAAAGTTAACAGCCAAGTCTTTAAATAGTAGGAGCCATGGGATGCGTGGACACAATCAGGCTGTCCCGTACACCAGAGAGAGAAGAGTGGGATGGAGAGAATTCACTCTACTCTCCAAAGATTTGGAATCAAGGACAAAGACAAATCTAATAAATTCTATTTAGAGACGGCTCAAAATATAGAATAATTATGTCTGCCGTATTTGCAGCTCAATCAATCAACAATATGATAAGAATGAGGCCACTGAGTCCAGTCAATCCGCAGAAGGACTCAGGTTATTATAACTACTAATTAGATAGTCGACCAAAGACTTTTTAACACAATCATTTATTTTCTCCTCGTTCAAAGTAAGATCCCTTGTTAGGCAGCCATGTTTTTTGTTTTTTTTTAACTTCTCTTCAATAACAAATTAGGCATTTTTTCTCCCCCAAAGTTTAAGTGTGTGTGTGTGTGTTTGTTCTACAAACTTCATCTATTCGCTCGTTCGAAGACTTCACTGGGAAAATCGAAAACACAGCTTTTCAGTCTCCTTTCTCTGTCTTTTCACACAGAACAAAAACAGCCAGCAACATATGAGGAGAAAGACAGAAAAGCATTGAGACCTTGGAGAAAAAGAAAAGATAGAGCAATGATGAATGTGCAGCTCCCCCCGTTCTATCTTTTTTTTCCCCCCCCTTTACTGACGCTCCTTCAGAATACAGATGTGGTGTGATTGTAATTTGACAGCATTCATCTTCCCATCACAAAGCATTGACAGGAATCAAAATCTGCAAAGGGCATGATAGATCGGGCGGGATGGTGAGCTCTTTTTTTTCAGTGACAATGCAATTTTGCTCGCCTCGGGGGTGAAACGGCACCTGGGCGAGGGAGGGGAGAAAGATCAATGCAGACATCACTTAAGAAACAAAGCGGTTGGACATATTTGTTGGCTAACGCGCCCTTCTATGCGCCATCAAAATGAAACGCATTAATCATGGTAAATACACCTTTGACTCCAGGTGTTGTCGTGGCTTTTGCAGAGATTTATTTGATAGAAACAGAGACAGACTGATGCCTCCATCCTGCTGTCCAAACTGCTCCAGCTCAGAGCTTTGCGTCATGGAAACCAGAGCTAGGATCGATCCACAGCCCCACGTTAACTACACCCCAGAGACATGCTAGTCTTGTCTTCTGTTTAGGTATGTGTGTGTGTTTGTGTGTGTGTGTGTGTGTACGGTCAATCTCATCAGAGCAAACAGAGAAAAATGGATAAACAATGGCAAAGCAAACACTGTGGCCGACAGGAGGGAAAAGGGGACGGACAGAGAGGGACAGGCGGAGACGGATGGAGAAAAGGGGATGCAGGTGGGGGGGAGACAGTGAGGTTACAGGGTTAACCGGGGAAATCAAGACCAGGAGAGACACAGAGAGAGAGAGAGAGAGAGGTATGGAGGGGGTTTGGGGGACAGTCAAGAAGCTATGAGCTGACAAAACTTATTGCCAATAAAAAGGAAAAAAATGCGAGGAAGAAAGCAATAGAGGAAGGGAATTAGGAGGGGAAGAGGCAATAAGAGGGGACTGAGCAAGATGGAGGACAGGAACAAAACGAATAAAGAGGTAAAGGGGGAACAAGCCACCGACACGAGCAAAAAAAAGGCCCAATGATCTACATGAAGTGACTCTTTAAAGAACGATGAGAGGGGACCTAGTGATTTGCATATTTCACAAGGCCTACAATGAGGCTACTGGTGACCACTGGCAATAAAAAATGGCCGTGCATGTGTTGCAGCACACCTTGCAGAAGAAGAAGAAGCAGAAGAAGAAACATGCATGTTTTTATCGTGGGTCCATACAGCTGTGTGTGTGTGTGTGTGAGCTCGTGCACACGCTGTTATTAATATTCTAAATGACTTTAATCACAAAAAAGGAAAAATTGCACTAGTTGGCCAAAAGCAATTAAGGGAACTTTAATCTCCTTAGCAATTATGCTGTGGGGCATCCTTAACTCAGTCATTTCTGCCCGCTACATTTCTAGAAAGGTCAGTGGAAATTGCTTTGTGTTATTAGAACAAAGACTTGGCAATGAGCTCACGTGGTTCTCCTGACGATTTGTTCATTGCCATCCTTCAGCCGCCTCCCTGGCCATCTGTATACATCTCTCAGTCCTCCTCTCCCAGTGCCCGTCTCTCACTCACTTTGAATCTACAGCTCTCTCGCGCAAGTGTTGATTAGTGTGAAAAAGAAGCGTATCATTGGGGAGAATCTAGGCAGTCCTAAGACTGTAGCACTGTATTAGAAGTATTAGCAGTGTCCCTTGATGCTTTGTGTACAATGTAAAACAAAAGACACACACGCGTGCACATGCACACGGTCGTCATTAGTTCGTTCCGTGGGCACCAGGCTTTGAGTTGCTTGTATGAGTCATACAAGTGTATAAGCTTTGCCTGTTGCTGAGCTACTGCATGTGTATGAGCGAATGAGTTTTGCATCATCTATTGTTTCTCCGTAAAGCCATTCCTTACCCTGCAACGGCCTTATACATCAGGCATAATTCTGCTAGTTGGCTGCTCAATGATTTCCCTTCCCTTCTTTTCCACGTCCTTGCCTTCCTTTCCTTTCCGTCCCTCCCTCCCTCCTGCCTCAATCCGTCCATCCGTCCACCCATCTGGCTGAGGTGAGGAGCGGTAGGCCGAGGGAGAGGAGAGCAGAGTGGAGGGAAGGATGGAGCGACAGCTGGAGCCCAGTCAGACAAGGAGAGACAAATTACCCCTCTAACGAGAGCCATTCATCATCTCTTCATCTCTCCCTTCATTCATCCCTCTCTTCCTCCACACCTCTACGTGCGGCGCGGCGCACCTGAAAAGCGCGCCGATCTGCCACACAACTTCACACTTGACGATGTTTCTCATTTAGTTGCTACTCGAGCGCGGAAAAGTCAATCAGCACGTGCTCCTAAAAAGATGACGAGGGGTGAAAAAAAAAAAAAAAAGTGGAAAAAATGTAGAAATAACGAAAAGAAAAGAGCGGGGGGAAAACAACAAGATGAGTGAAATGATTGAATGAGCTGTGCGCCGGGAAAGAGGGAGGAAAAAGAAGCGACACACCCATGCTGGCACATGCAGAGACTCATTACCATGGCTGCTGTCAGCACAGATGTTGGACTGAGGGGGTGCTGTCAGTCAGTGTGTGCCTAACTATGCACATATATGTGTGTGCGCGCGTACGATAGTGCCTGACAGTGATCTGAGGGCTATTTAGACAGCTGTTGACACAATGGGCCCTTTTCTCTATTTATCCATACAGTTCAGTCTATCTCCTCCATCTCATCTCTTCCTGTTCCTCCCCTCTCTTCCTATTTCTCCAGTTCTCGCCTCCTATTTCCTCTTATTCATTGCTTATTAATATTACACATTTAGCTTGACTTGCAAGACGCACACCTGTTGTTGTTGTGAGCAACAACTGGATGTGGAAGTCTATCCAGGAACGGTCTGCTTTATGCGTCCTCCCACATCCACCCCCTCTATTCTTTCCTTTCGTAATCAGCGCCATTGCCGAAAATGAGTGATAAAATGAGTAAAGTGGGAAGGGAGAGATGAGAAGATGATTCAACAGACGTGTTTTAATTAATAAAGTTGGGCTTTCATTGCCTAAAGAGATGATTGTATCACTGGCTCCCTCTTTGATGTGTAACAGAGTGTCTGGGTTTTTCTCTGCCCTAGAGCTCTCCTCTGCTTGTGCTACGCTTCTTTCTTTCATCTCGCCAGCATCACTTTGTCGCTTCGCAAGTGTAGGGGCCGTCTTTCCAAACACGCAGATCCTCCACGGACACACAAACAGCCCGGGGCTGTGGCTGAAGATGTCTTTCAGTAGGGGGAAAAGGGTGCTATCCAGACTTCATGGCGTGACTCAGAGTATTCTTCTGGTATACTCCGAGTACATCTGTCCAAGTTCTTATAGAGTTTCACTCGGAAATATCAGATGTTTTGAAAATTGATGGTTCTGAAAAAAAAAAAAGATCTAATTTTCTGTTCTGTCTGTTTTTTTGCTCGCATGTACAGAAAAAAATATGTATTCCAGACCAAACTGTAAAGAGCTGGATGCTACTCAACACTATTAATGAAATCAAATAACATTTGAGTCAGCGGGTTCTCACTTAAGCATTTCTAAGAATCTTTAATTTAAATAGAGCTTAAACTGAGCTTATCCATTAATGTTATCTACTTGTTTTTTTGTTCACTCGCAATCTGCAGCCACCGATTTCTTACTAGTCTGTTTTTCTCCTCCCATTCAAACAAGGAGTATTTATTCTGGAGTCACTGAAGACCAAATGTTCGAACTGTAAATATCTGAGCCAACTTTGAGCTGGATGTCATTCAACAATATTAATTAAGTCAATAAGATTTAACTCGCTTACTCAAACACAATTTAAATAAGCGAGTTCTCAGTGTAGGTTTGATAAAAACCTCACCTGTTAATGTCATCTAGATTAAAAAAAAAAAGTTCATTCTCATTGAGCAACAGGTAGCGCTGAGATATTTCAGTGAACTGAAAATAAAGTACTCCACAGTACTTCTATTTACCACTTGGAAAGTAGCTGTGAATTACTGGCTTGCATTACATTACGCACTCATTCCTTTGGACGACAAAGCTTCTGCACTTTTACACAATAACTGTTTCTACAAGTCTTTACATTTTTTCATAACTAAACATTTTGCTAAAATACCTATTAATGATTTCATAAGCCTGTGACTGAGTGTCACCATTGTGACTACTGAGTATATGAAAATTGAATATTGATTGAAAAGTACTCAGTAACCTGATGCAGCTGGTCAACACAACCAGCACAAGGAGGCTGGTGAATCTGAATCAGTGAATTTGTGAAGAGCCTAAATCCACCTTCCAATTCCAAACTTAAAAACTACACAATCCTGCCCTGGTGTTGGAGCTAAGACTATAACCAATATAACCAGTTAGCAACCAGTTGTGTTAAATCCCCTATTACAAAGACGTGTCATAGATGAGTGACTCGGGTTGATTGCAACGTGCTGGTAATGCCTTTGCATTCACAAAATAGATGGCAATTATTTGCAGACCTTCACCAATCTGGCTGTGAGTGATCACATTCACTGTGAGTCAAATCACACCCAGAGGTCACCCAAAGGGTACCCAACCTCCAAGTAACCAGTTGGTTGCTGCAACTACTTGTGATAGGTCTCTGACGACAAAAAATACTCAATGCAATCAAAGGCAAACCACCCGATTTTTACTAAGACTAATCCATAAACTAATAAAAACTCAACAGAAATGAGCAAACCCACTCCAGTTATCAAGTGAAACTACACACAATTCAAAACAAAAATTAAAAACGGAATCAAAAATTAAATTGAGTGGAAAATACAAACTTAAATGACACGTTTCTCATCTGGCCAGATATGCTGTCTAAAACGTGAACACTGTGAAAATTACAGCCAGCCTCACAGAAGCAGCACAAAAGGAATGAATGAAACTGGATTATTTGAAAGGGAAAAGAAAAGGGATATGTATGCAGGGAGATGAAAAGTTAAAGGCAGAAATCCTCAAAAGACCTTTGCCTTGTTCCATCTTTTCAATCACAAATCAAAAACCACCTCTACAGAAGATGGCTCTGAGGTCACTCAGAAGTAATAGGTTCTGATGATTAGTGGCCTCTTAACAATATCCTTTGGCCTTCATATAATGTGAAGTGCACTGGGATAATGGAAACCAATTACAAACTAATGTCAACAGAACTTTGAAAAGAAAGGCAAGGAGATGATGAATTGAATAACAGTGTTGATGGTCTCATCAAGGACTATTCTACGAAGGAACAGAGACAGACACAGACCTCAAAAGTCTTTGTGTGTTGTACTTGACCACCGCAACATAGTACTGACTGATTGAGCTTTGCTGTGCTTTAAAACATATACAAATACAAAAACCTATATTCACCAAAACAGACTGCAAAGATAGTGGACAGGAAAATAAACTGCACAATGCTCCCAGTGGATTAAACAGAAAGGAGGATTGTATAGATCAAAAAGGTGGAGGCCAGAGTCGACAGTTTTTACAGCGAGCCTGACCACAAATGCACGTGGATACATTTGCATTCACACAGTCGTATAGTATGCTACAGTGTGCTGCAGGAAAACAAAAGACGCAGGCCATGAATTCTAACAAAATACTTCCCAGCCTATTCCAGCGTCAGCTTCAGGAGGTCCTTTCTCACTCCTGTCAAGAAACTGTTTTTTTGTTTTTATTTTTTGGGTTTTTTTTTTTACCAAGGATGCGAGAGCAGACCCAGCTTGACACAAAACAATGCACTCGACCTTTAGCCCCAGCAGCACAAATGCAGTCGAGCATCTTTCAGCGTCTGCTAATTGAAACATGCCTCCCTGTTGCGGAAATGTGCAAGAGAGTGTCGTGTGTGTGCGCGTGTCCGTGGCTATACATAGCATTAGGATGCTACACCACAGTCATGCTGTCCACTGTCAGAGATGTCCACTGTGTAACTTGGGGCAACCACGCAGGCTGCATTACCATATAAATTACATCCATGTTGCTGCTCCTGCTGCGGATTGATGGTATTGTTATGGATTCTACGCATTGGAGCCTCATTGAAAACAATCAAAATAAATAGCCTCCTCCTCCCACATCAATGCAAGCACACGCACAGATGCATGAGCAAGCGCACTTCACTACAGCTGCACGTGCACATACACAACATATGTGCATGGGAAGCACAAAAATACG
>VOQK01042782.1:2481-13711 GCA_015052645.1 Benitochromis conjunctus | reverse complement strand
TCCCCAAATGATGTGCTTTCTGAAATGATGTCAGTTTTTGCATCTCTGGTCCACAATACAAATATCACTACGCTTGACTCACTTGGCAGAGAGTTTTATTACATACTTACAAAAACAACATATTGGACCATTTGTGTTTGCACGCATCAGTACTAGAACTGTTGGCCTGTGAGTTTGTCCATAATTGTAAACTTACTGGAGTGAAGATTGTGAGTTTAAAAGTGAAATTAACAATGTTACTTTTTGTCTCCATCAGACAGCTTTGCAGGCGAGATGAAACCTGAAGTAAAGAAGCAGCAAGTGAGGAAAACTTGGAGTCTGTACTTGCTCGCTTTTTCTCTAACCTTCAACGCATATATAAATGTGCAAACTCACATTCACGTAGACACAAACACAGGTACACACACTCAAAATGAACACACACACACACATGCGCACAAACACACACACACAGAGTCTTACCCAACTCCACTCTGCTCATGTGTGAAATGAGCAAGGGTCTTATCTCTTGGAAACACACCACTGAGCCAGAGGAGAAGGAGAGAGAGGGAGACACACTGCGGGAGAGGAGGGGGGAGAGAAAGAAAGAAGGAGGTGGGGGATGAGAACAAGAGGGAGAGAGAGAGAGAAAGAAAGGGGGAGAGAGGTGTCACATGGTGTGCATGCTGATGACTGTGGACTTGGGAGTCTTCTGCAGACTCTGGAGGTCTGAGGATGAGCCGATCAACCTTCTGTCCCTCTATTACACCTCTTTACTGACCTCAGCAAGCTGGCACCACACCCTCCACACATGCACACTCTACTCTAATTATCATATAAAATGAGTCCAAGCTGAAGTATTACTATTAAGAGAAGAGCACCCTATTGAAATAAGCCATCACTTACTATGCTCTCCAAAATTAGGCTGACGAAAGCTTTTCTTCACAGAAAATTTGGTACGTAAAATCTCAACTATCTGTCCTCATTTCATCACCTTTTACTGAAATATTATTAATAGTGTTTAACTGCAAACGTGTAAATAAGTGTGGTTCAGAAAGACTGCGGTAGAATCTCAGAAGGGTCAGGTAAGTCCCTATACGTACAGTTCCCCTTAATTTACTGCATAAGACTAATTACTCCAGTGCAGACTCCAGTGCAGCTGTGTGTACCTTTGTGAGGCCAGAAATCTAAATGTGTCAAAGCACTTACATTTATGCATGTTTCAAAACAGGAAGAGGCTTTAAAGTGCAGCGTCAGTAGCTGGTCAGAGTCCGAGCTTCTCAGTTCAGACCTGCCTTCATTCTCCTTACGTCTGGTGGGGGTAGAGGCAGGTGAGGGGCACGTTTTCAAGTGTATGTATGAATGAAATGCTTTTAAAACATTTATTTTGGGTCCACTACAAAATTGTTGCCA
Organism: Benitochromis conjunctus; assembly: GCA_015052645.1. Taxonomy (NCBI): domain Eukaryota; kingdom Metazoa; phylum Chordata; class Actinopteri; order Cichliformes; family Cichlidae; genus Benitochromis; species Benitochromis conjunctus. The sequence continues at coordinate 12,319 of VOQK01042782.1, read as the reverse complement.
GAGGTCTTAAACTAGTCACCATAATCCAACCAGGAGAAGCCATGGGAAGCTGGGGAGCTGGTCGGGGGCTTTGAATGAAAATGACCAATTTTAAAATACACAAGCAAGACTTCACTTAACTGATGTTGGTTATTTTTCACATTCTGTGATAATGTTATTTTAGCTGCATAGATGCCGTCACTCCCTGACCACAGTATCACAACATAACTGTATATAAGCAGTTGGATATACAGGACATCATTTAAAAGTGTCATTAGTCTGGTTCGCTACAGCAAAAACATATTTAGAGTAGCAGCAAGTAAGAGCAGTTTCTCATGTTCTATCACTCAACCATTAGGCTGTTATTCACCATTAGTTAATGATTATATCTGCTTGCTTTGCCTCTAAATATACCTGTTGCTGCTCTTATCAAGATTTTTCTTAAACCTCTGTTTCATAACAGCCAGTGCTTTGTTCTGTAGTGTGTGCATACTTTGTGTATGTCGTCTGCTCACTGTCGACTGTGCTGGTGTCAATGACACGCTCAGGACTGAGCCCTGACAGGTGCAGAGTGGTCTCTGCTGTTGGCTTTGACAGTAAATTATAGCATTCACGGTTGCTTTACATCATTAAAGTTTTTTGTGTGTGTGTTTAAATGCACTCAAACGCACTCTCTTACTAGACGGTGCCTAATGTGTGTGTGTATGTGTGTATATATATGTATGTATATAGAGAAATTTATAGATTCTCTTCCGTTACCCAGCGACCGCAGGGCGAGAGGCAGGGTTTGTCGCAGGGCCAACACATAGAGACAGACAACCAGTCACACCTGTGGGATATTTAGAATTACCCACAGGTGTCCACACAGAAAGACCTCGGCACTCCACTGTTTAATATATATACTCTCGACCACTGCAATCATCACCTTAAACTTACCTCCTGTGTCAAATATGTTTCTATGGTTATATGTAACAGAGTTTCAGAGGTAACATGAGGCATCTTATTTTGCAAGAGTGTGGGACGCAGAGCTCTGGATCACAGTATCACCGGGGCGCGGTTTGAGAAGGCATCATTTCGAGCCCTCCTGCACAGTCACAGTTTGGGAAAGAAGCGGCTGTCTTTCAGAGACAGTGATGGATTGCAGGCTGGATCATTATCTTGTGCACGACAGTCGTGTTGTCGACAACAGATTGGACACACAGATTTGTGTGCCAGCCTTTTCTCCTTCTGTCTCTCCCTGCCTCACTTCATATGCCATGTGTTATTCATGTGCCCCCACCTGAAATGAGAGCTCTGAACAGTCCCTTGTGGGGTTTTTTGTTTGTCTTTTTTCTTGTTGTTGTTGGGGGTTTGTTTGTTTTGTGGGGGGTTGTTTTATTTAACCACACGGACATACCCAAACAAGTTATTTTCACACCTGAAAATGGCATTTGCCTGTTTTAGACTCCTGCTGTTCCTGAGAGATGCAGACTTTAACCACATTCAAAGAAATGACTTAAAATCAGTTAGAGGGAGACTTTTAAAAGACAGCAGGCACCGTACTCTAAGAATTTAATAAGCAGAATTAATTCAACTAAAACATGGAATAGAGGGAATATAGTGTAGCGTTCAAGAATCCAGACGAGTAACTGATATGAAAATGAGCACTGTTAACTTTGAACACAGGAAGTATGGACGTCTTACTATGAATAATCTTTGTATGAACACTCATTTCTTCGCTCGATAGTTCATAGATTACATTTTCACTAATTGCAAGAAACTGGTAAAGATGAGGTCATTTGTAGAACAGCTACAGTATTTAAAGATCATTTATACCTCAATTCAGAGCTATTACTACCACGGTGATTTAGGTGTGTTCAGAAAATGACATCAGTTAAAGATGCGTGTCATCTGCAGAATGTTAAATGCTGGCTTTGTGTTGTATTCAACAGATACAGCACTCCACAGGTGGATCGAGGTGAGCACTCTGAAGAAAGAAAGGGATCACTCTGATGTGAACGGGGTGAAATTATAGTCAATGCGCCAGTGAAAAGCAGTCCATAATAATGGATGTTTCAATTGATCCTCACACTTTCCCTTCTCCCTCTGAGTCATTGTCTGCCTCCACATGATTACTACATCATTACTTAAGGTTGCAAGTCTTCTGCAGGCTTCTAATGCCACCTTCTGGTCAATGGGAGGAACTGGTTTAAATTCACCTTTTATTTAGTCAGGAAAATCTGATCACTGAGATAAAGAAAAAAAAAAGTTAAAAGTGTCCTGATCATAGGTGGTAACAAGCCCATAAAAGTAAAATGATACATACATAAACACATATCCAATAATTCATCACATCAGCAGGGGGAAAATCACTGCACAGACTACCATGAATCACATTTTAAAAACTACCTGTGAAGACATCCAACTGTTGACCAGCAAATTATTTAGCAATACCTTGGTGGTGCTCAGTGGATATGTCTGTATGCAAGGAAGGCAGTATACACTGAAGAGGCCTGTGATAATGACAGCCTGCTGGTCTGTTACATGCAACCAAAAGAGGTCAGACCCACTGAAGAAATAGCATGTACGGATGTGAGAGGCAGCATGGTTAGGGTTAACCCTTCAAGAAGAATCTGATCGTTTAAACAAAAATGTTTAAAAATGTTTCTAAATTTGCCCCGACATTTTAAAATACTGCAAGTTATATTTCTACTACAATCTTTGCTATTGCTACATTCTCCCATAGATTTAATTCGGGATCTTTTCAGTGTGTCTGTGTGTCTTTATTGTCCGTGTGTGCCTTATGTACATCGTGTACTTCACATTCACAGTTTGTTGATATTCTACAGATTTCCTGTTATTAAAATCCAGCTGCAACATTAAAGCGGGTATGATCCAGTAATATCATGGTTACAATTATGTAAAATAAGTAAAAGACTCCATCACAGAAGTCTCTTTTTTGGTTAAGAAAAAACTCTTCATCTAGCATTTACAACTAAAAGAGGCAAAATTACAAACAAATGTGTCATTATCCAAATAGTATTACATTAATTTTCATTATACATTATAAGGCTATTCAAAGACATTTGGCCAAACAGAAATCCACACAAAGATGTAATATGACAAACTGTCTTTGTATTAATAGTCTCAATTGCATAGTTACAATAAGCTGTGTATTGTCTTTTAATTATATAAACGAGCCAGTAGCAGTGTCAGCTTCACTGATATGAGTTTAAAAAAAATAGGAATGGGTTGATTTTTTAACATATGATTTTTTTCTTATATTGATTCAGTTTTGGGGGTTTTTTTCTCATACTTTATTAATCCTGTAGGGAATTAGTCCCGTAGGAAATTACTTCTCTGCATTTGACCCATTCACTCAGTGAAGCAGTGGGCTGCTGTGAATCCAGCACCCGGGGAGCAGTGTGTAGAGACGGTACCTTGCTCGGGTACCTGAGGATAGCAGTTCAGTGGATTCGAAAAGATGGACCCCATCCAGGTTGTTGAGCTGCAGTCATAGAGCTGGTCAGACCTCTCTCTCGTGCAGGTGCCTTTTCCAGCTTTTTTTGGTCTACCCCAGGGTCACCACCCAGCCGGACATATCTGAAACAAGTCAGCTAAGAAGCATCAATGTCAAATACACATGTGTCAAGCATCACTAGTCAGACGGGACTCAAACAGGAACACAGCAGATACGTTTTTCTCTCAGAAACAAAGAACAAATACACAGTGGTTTCACTAGCTGTTTGCAATACAACAATCCAGCGCCGGGTGCCAGGTGGTCACTAGTTATGGTAGCGGCAGACTTTCAATTGGCAATCTCTCCCTCTCCCTCTCTCTCTCACACACACATGCACACACACTATAGGAAGATTGATGATCTGTGTATTTTCTAATCTTTTGTGTTCCAGGTGATATATGTTTGTTTTGTTTTGTTTTTTGTCTTTTACAGGTGCATATAATGTAATATCTGAAATAACACAAATAAAAATTTATAAATAAACAGATAAAAGATTCACATGAACATGAGGAGCCTACAGAGATTTGATATAGCTCTTCTTGCAAAAGCAAAATGTGTTTGGCACCACCATGCATTCAGATCACAATTCTGATTGCAAAAGCTGCCAAACAGGACAAGATATATGAAAAAAGACCGCACATAAATAAATATCATAGAAGTGAGACAGGGACAATGTGACAGTACCTCCCCCCACCAATCACAACAGATTCGATGGAACTCTTTTACTATCATCTTGTGTAAAAGCCAGCTATACAATAAAAACAGCTAGTTGTAAGTCAACACTAGGCTTGATTACATTCTTATGTCATTTACTAAGCGTCAGAATCCAACAAACTTACATACACTTTAAAGACGGTTTCAGTAAAACCAGCAAACAGCAACAAACAGAGGCTAACTGTAGCTAACAGCAACAAAAACAGTAGCACTTAACCACATTTCAGGATATCCTTAACAACTCGCCTCAATATCACTGCCATTAGTGATACTGTGAGCTTCTCTGACTCATTGTCCTGTATTGGACTCCTTTACAATCACTTCCAGATTAAATAAAGGGGGATGTGTCCCACCCGGCTTTGACAGCTGAGGTAAATGGTGGGCTGGCAGTTTCCCACAGATAGGGGAAAAAAACCCTCGCTTCACCCGAGTGTCCAGGACACATAGTCGCAGCTCCAATGATACAATTACAAAATTGATCACTGACCTGCCAGTCACCCCCTTCCAGGTCTCGTTGTCATTGCCCACATGAGTGTTGAAGTCTCCCAGTAGGACACCAGAGTCCCCAGGTGGAGCACCGTCAAGCACCCCGCCCAGGGACTTCAAGAAGGCCGGGTACTCTAAACCATCATTTAGAGTGCCCAGACGACCGTCAGGGCCTATTCCCCGACTCCAAGGCGCAGGGAACAGACTCTTTCATCCACCGGGAGAAACTCCAACGTACAGGCAGCAAGCCAAGGGGATACTAGGATATCCACCCTAGCCCGCCGCCTCTCAACAAGTAACCTCAGTATACTCTATACTCTAAATCCTTTGAAAGCCTTGTTAACCAGTCTTTCTGCCAATAAAGTTAGGGAAGCCCAATGACATTTTAGAACCTTTTGTGTTCACCTTTCCTTTAACTTATCACAGAGAAAATACTTTGGTGATGTTATTTAAACTAAATACAGTCTCCATCTTCCCAACACTGCATGACTTTTAATACAAAAAAACAAAAGATTACAATTTAAAAAAATTATATATTTTTAAATTTTGGTGTTACATTGCAATAACTGCCTCTGTCTTCTCTGAGCTGCAGAACAAAAACCCATTTAACATGAGGAAAAACTGGAGAGGAACTTCAAACAGCACATTATGAAACCAGCAGTATCATATATATACCCAAAGGGCTGTTTCACTGATGTGATATAGGAGCTGTTAAACATGTTGCTGAAAGATTTTCAGCTGAACTTCCTGACTCATTCTTTCCATTTGTGGTGTTTGGAGTGAACAGATAACATCAGGTTTAATCTGCTGGTTGCACCGCAGGCCCATTTCTTCAAACACACAGACTCCGCTGATATTGAGGCAACACCAGTAATAAAATTAATAAAACTTGGACTGACTATCAGGCTTCAGTACTGTTTATGTTCTAAAGGAAATATGTGTATAACGCCAAACAGAGAAAATTGCCCAGAGCTGACCCAGAATGTTTGGTTATATTCTTAGACTTATTTCCTATTTTTGATCAGATATTTTCAGATTGAAATCAGTGATACAGGGTCTGATCAGAAAGTTCCATGAACACACATAAAAAGCTTGTCTGGTTATCGCTAATCCCTACAACATTGGCACACCACCATCTGCAGTCCAAGCTGAATCTTATCTGCTGTGTTAAAATTGTCTAGTCTGACACCACTTGAAATTCATTTTGAGGCGAAATTCAAGTGGTGTCAGAATAGACAGTGGATTGAAATGTGTTGTATATGAGGCTGCATAGCCACAGACCAGGCACACATGCTGACCCCTGTCGACTAGATGGAGGAAAAACCCAATACAGACTATGCATTCATCTTGCTAACAGTGTTTGCCAACATTTTCACGCCACCCAAATTTGGTCACTTCTGGCTCATAAAACCCTGTTAGCTGCTAATAAAATTAAAGTTACTTAAACCTTTTCCATGTGAAAAATGTGTCTGTATCTGCAATTTCCAACACATGCATAAAAAAATCTGCATATTGACTAGTTGAAAAATGAAAATAAATAAACAGTCCATGTTTGAGCAAAGCCTCACATTACAAAAGATGTCTAATGACAATTTCTGAATGGTATATAATTCATAAGGATGCAACAATAAAGCATGTAGAATACTATTTTACTGTGAAATTCTTAGTCACACATATAAAGGAAATGCTAATTTCATTCAACATTCATGCTGTATTGACAAAATTGGTCAAGTTGTAGCACAAAAAATATATCGGCTCCATTACCATTCAGAAACACTTGGGTCTAGTTTATCTAGTGATCATTCTGTTTTTGTGGTTCAGGTTCAAATATATATATATATACAAAGCTGAAATTTTACAGCAATCATCACATATGACCAAACTTTGTCCCATAAGATCTTTAGGCAAAGTGGAGATCGAGCAGAAGGGCTGCTGTTGGTGATTTGAGACAGAACGATCATTCTGTGGCTATTGTCATACTGGCCCTACTGTGACTACAATAGACTTTCTGTTATCAAGTACACCTTTATCTTTTTAAGTGAAACCATAATCCCCAGTCATAAATTACAGGTTTTATAAATGACTAACATTTGTGACATTGTCATTTCAGACAGACAGCTTTTTATTGCAGCTATTCTCTTCCACTCACCCAGTCATTCAGACCCTTACCCTTATTACTGGCCCCCAGTAAACTCTGAGATAAGCAAAGAGAGAATAAAAAACCCAAGCAGATGACAGTAAAGTTTTATTACGACCATTAAAACACGGCTCAGCTCTTGAAATAGCTCGAGCTTTCACAGCAACTCCGCTGACCTTTTTCAGCCAGTAGAGCTGTTGAATGATGCTGTCTTAGTGCTTTTTTAAGGAAAAGAAAAGTTTGTTCAGCTGTCAATAATGGTATGGTTTTTCAGTAAATATATTCTTAAACTGAAGCTGATATCCACAGTTGTGAGTTGCTGTGTGTGTCAATGAGCCTCATTATATTTGCATTACAGCTGCACCATTTGGTACTTTATAGTTTTAAAGGACTGATTAAATAACTATGTTTAATAAGAGAGATTCAGCTTGTAGTCACGATTCAGTCAGCAAAGCTTTTTAACAACATCTTTCACTTCTATTTTAGAGCCCACAGCTTAATTGTCCTCATTTACTCTGTTTTTCTTTGTGAAGGACAAACTTAGCATAGTTGGTAAATATAATGGAGCTTTTACATTCAACTTGGGGAACAACGAGTGAAGGAGACCATCAGGACCAACCTGGGTTTCCTGGGCGCAGAGGTTTGGAGAGAATTCCTCCCTTTCTTTCATCACAGATGTTCTGTGCCAGATGCTCTGTTGCCCCACAGAGGAAGTCATGTCAGAAACATCAGGAAGACTAAAGTTCATCACATGGATCGAGCATGGCTCGCAATCTTCACCAGAAGCTCCCGGCAAACTAGCACTTCACGAGTAGTGTGATAACGACCTTTGCTTTGTGTGATGTTAGAAGTACTGCTCTTCATCCTCAGATGAGGCTGTGGACTTTTAGATAATGACGTTTTATTCATTCCTGTAGTATATGTTAAAAATACATATTATCCTCTCTGGTTACTCTGGTCCTAATGACTAATCTGATACTAGAACATAGATGGATTCGTTCACTCCTCTTTCAAACCATCTGTCTTCTCTGTCCAAAATGTGAACATTGGCATCCTTGAAAGAGTGACCTTTGTCCTTTATATGCAGATGGACAGCTGAGTCTTGTCCTGTTGAGGTGGCTCTTCTATGTTGTGCCATGTGTAGCTATTTAGTGGCTATTTAGAGGCTGAGCACTCCTCATTGCACTGCACAGTATACACTACGTTGTTTAGTTTTTGCTGGGAGTTGGGATGAACCAGTTTTTGCCTGAGTGTGTGGCTGGGTCTGAACTACACTGGGATGTCGTGCTTGGAGAAGACTCTCTGATAAACCTGCTACATAAGGGATGACAGTGTTGTTCCTTTGTCATTCTGTTTCTCACTAGTTGGTGTCTGACCTTGTTTCCTTTGCATCTTTGCTGATTTGATGAAAGCCCAACCACATGATTTAAGAGCTTTCTTTACATATGTGTGTTCTTTTTCTTTCCCTAGAGACAGCAGGGAGGTCATACAGACGACGACACTAGATGTTCAGTAGATGTTGAAAAAAAGATGTTGCCTAGTGTTACAAAACAACTCCTTCAGTGGACCAAAATTGGACCTGCAAAACTGATATATAAAAGACATCACTCCTACATGACTGCGCAGTGGGAGTGGCAGAAACCAAAAGATTCATCTTGAAAATTCATCTTTCAACTGCTGCTGTCCACAATTTTTGCTCTACAGCCATCAGTTATACCCTCGAAATGTAGCCATCATTGTCCACTTATACTGTAACTGACCCATTGTATTTTCAGTGAGGAGTTTGTCTTAACAGCAGGAAAGACTACACTTTTGAATTTGTACTTCAGCTCATTCAACATTTTTTTTCACCAAACATTCAGTAATTATGAAAATACCATTCAGCTTTCAGCACTCATTAATCCTGCATTTTCTTCAGGAAATGCTTTCTCTAGTTTCACATACCAGTTTCAGTAACTGTTGTTGAGATGTTGAGAGTAAGAATAAGTTTAGATCCTCTTAAAACAATAACACTAATATGTTAACAACACTTACTGGATTTGTGGAGTTATTTTGAGAATCCTAAGAGTCTCTTATAAACATCTGAAGGAAAAATATTCTTTAATCATGGCTGCAGACTCATGCAGAAATATTGATGAATGGTTTGATTTGATTTTGCAGAGTGAGAACAGACAGGAGTCTCAAAGTCACTCAGTTTCTCAGCAACAGCACAGAGTTTGACTTTTTGGAACTAGTCATGTTCTTCCTTCTTTTTCTTGCTGATTTTAAGATCTTCAGACTTCTCTGTATTGATCACAGATACAGCTGGATCAGGCATGAATGGCGTTTCATTAGGAGGTTCCTCACAGGGAATATTAGGCACTGGCAGTCTGTCTGAATGGAGCTTCTCACTGGGAAGATCATCAAGCATTGGCAGCCTTTTAGAAAGAGGTTCTTCACTGGGAAGAACATCAGACACTGGTGGACTTTGAGAACAGGGCTTGAAGATCTTGCATATGTGATTCTTTGCTACATCAGCAATTGTAGTGAGAAGCACTGGTGCAAAGTTTGCAATGTTGTTCATTAGAATTTCATGTGTATATTTATCTCTGATTTCTGTTAGGATGGTCTGGACAGGATATTTCTAAAAGAAAGCAGTCCTACATATTTGTTTGATAAGTGCATTGAAGGACATCTCCTGGTCAAAAATGATCAGGATATGTCCTATTGGTGCAGTTTATGGACTTGAACTAGGAGGGATAAGAAATGTGAATACAATTGAATGCAATCTGCAATCTACTGACGTCTGATGGTCAGTTTTTACACACTGTAACTTTAATGATACTTGAAAGTAGGCCAGGTGCTGCAGAGCTTCAGCTTGAGCCTGTTCAGTCACTACACACAGCCTGTTTAATGTCTGAATAAAAATACATAAGTTCTCCTTCCTTTTCCAGTCACAAGTTCCCAGTAGAGCTTTTGACCTTCAGCACCATGTAGCTGTAGGGTTTTGTTTTTGTTCATATCTTACACACTGTGTTACACCA